>JAJMHE010000003.1:600000-886960 GCA_030582895.1 Candidozyma ruelliae
CCAAGATATTGTGAGAAGCCAAGTACTCTCTCAACTCGATCTGAGGCAGCCATGGGTGCAATTCCACCTGGTCCACTGCAGGATGAATCACCAAGCCGTCCCAGTTAAAAAGCTCCTCAAGGTGTCTTTTTCCATAATTCGAAACACCAATTGTGTTGATTCTCAAGACGTTATTGGCAGGGTCCGTGACAAACTCCTGTAATGCCTTCCATGTGCCAAGTCTCTTCTCCTTGTTGGTCAATGGCGAGTGGATCAACACCATGTCCACATACTCAATGTGCTTCTTGACTCGGCTGGCAATTTCCTCGATTGCCTGTTTGGTTTCTTCATAACCCTGCTGATGATTGAAAACCTTGGTGGTGAACCAAATATCGCTTCTGCTCACTTTCCCATTGCTATCCTTAATAAATTTGGCAATTGCCTCGGCAGACTCCTCCTCGTTTCCGTAAACAACGGCAGAGTCAATGTGACGGTATCCCTGGACCAAAGCCTCATAGACCAAGTCCAATGTCTCGGCCTTCGGAACAGTGTATACACCGAAACCCGCTACTGGGATATGCTGGCCGTTATTGAGTCTGTAGCGGGTGGTGCGGGTCAATTGTCTGGAAGTGGTGATGTTAGACATTGAAGTAACAAAATTCAATGATTTTTTAAGTTGAGATCCGATCATCACTTTTGCAGTAGCTTATATAGTGTAGTGGCGTAAAGGTTGCTGGGCACGTGATTTGGGGCACGATGACGTCTTTGATATGCAAGAGAATGTGCTAGACGGGAGGTATTATTTTGCAAAAAGAGGGGCGGTAAGTGGGTCTCTTATAGTGCCGAATTCTCCCCTAAGTTTTACAAAGGCACGGTTTCCTCTCTATACTTCTTAGTCTATAAAACGGCGATATGCATATCGCGGCTATATGTGCTTATGTCCGGTGTCAAAACTACCCAATATGTGGCTAGAGGCGTGGCACAGAAATCCAAAAGGGGAAAATCTCCGAGATCACGTAGAACCTCGTAGAAGGCCCCGGCCCTTGGCCAAGTTTATAGAAGGTAGCAGAAACTGTACACTGGAGTTCTCGGCTCGTTTCGGATGTTTCGGAACCGCTGCAACTTGGTGTGGGCGGCGCAGGGTCTACTAATAATGCCACACCGTTGAGATGTTTCAGATAAAGCGTATAGGCAATTCTTCGAGAGTCTGACGGAATCCTTTCTGTATGATCACGTAGAAGATGCCATTTTTTGACAATTTATTTCACAACTTGAGCGCTAGGTCAGTGACTTTCCGGCTAATCTTACTCCTAGTATTTTCCGTGTGGATCATTGTTCGGAACACGTTGGGAAGTCACGGGCCTTGGCTGCGAAATGGACGGTTAAATCGCTTCATCTTGACATTATCAGCTCGAAGGCTATGGGAATGTCCGTATTTTAGCCTTTTCATTAATTCCGCCTCGAAGTTCTCCCAATAGAGTCATTTTTCCGAAATCAATAGATCTTATGACGGAAAGATACACACAGATTTTCTTCAGGGTGCTCTAGTCGTGGCTCAGATTGAGAATTTACTTGAGGTACTTTATCGAACTTGGAGATCGAGGGTCGGGAGATAACTAGCCAATTCAGTGTTCCTTATATCAAACCATAATCAGTATGCTCTTCATCTCGCTCGAACTTCAGTAGCATATTGCTCTAGGATCTAGCTCATATTGAAGCGTAAAATGAGTCTTAACACAATCATCGATGTCAATGAATGATTCTGTTTGAGCGAAGTTCAACTTAGATTATGTATGAATTGTTCAAAGAATGAGCGCTAAAGACATAACTCTATTTGGTTCTTTGACTGAAGTCGTCTAATCTTAATGGATCTCGTAGTAGTGTTCTTGGTGGAAGGTCATCTCCACTTGTGGACACTGTTTGTAGGCTACTTAGTGAAAGGGTATATAAAACATGTATTAAAAAAAAAAAAAAAAAAAAAAAAAAAAAAAAAAAAAAAAAAAAAAAAAAAAAAAAAAAAAAAAAAAAAAAAAAAAAAAAAAAAAAAAAAAAAAACCACGTAGCCTTACGTGGAGGAAAAGTGTGTAGTTTTTCCTTTTGTCGTCGATCACACTGGTAGACAAGTGGTGAAGCTACCAGCAGGCTCGACTTCCCGATTCGACATTTATCCGAACCGGAAAAACCAACTGCAAGACTGGAGCATCTCCGAATCTTGCATGGGCACTCGCTCTTTGCAGTGATTGCAAGATCCCAAAATGTTCTCTTGCATCAATCTTGCATGGTCTTTGTTTTTTTGAAGAGTCACTTAAGATTTCCAACTCTCCAAAAAACGACCAGAGTGAACGACAGCTGACTCCTGTCGCTCACCCGACCCCAAATGTCTTGGTCCAACCAGACTGGGAATTTGAAACCAAGGGATGGGTACTTGCATCCCGACAACCTGAACATGAGCAGCCTCAGGGACGTGAAAACCACCAACCTGTAGAACGATCTATCATGCCCAATAGACCGAGCAACCAAAGTTGAATAAAAGCCCACCGAAGAAGAAACCCACCGAAAAGAAGTAAACCCACCGAGAACAAGTAAACCCACCGAATAGAAGTAAACCCACCGAAAAAGAACAACACCACATCTCATCATCACCATCACCAACACACCGAAAAAAAAAAACCTCATCCAAATGGACAAGTAGCCCCGATAGTGAGGAGGCATGCACATCTTAAGTCGTGAACAAGACATGCTTCTTCCAAGGAGCGGAAGAGAAATTCGGTCGTTCTTTGAGAGACATTGAGTGAATTGTCTCGACCCTAGATTGACCGGGATGCCAGCGGCAACCCGTTCCAACACCTGAGAGTGACGGCATCGGAACATTTCCACCAGAGGTGGGAGACCAAGTGGCAAATGCCACTGACGTACCTAGAGCAGGCCTAAGTCTTCTAGGACGAATACCAAACAAGCTGGAAGAGCCCCATGCTAATAGCACCGAGCGTGCCCACAAATGTGGAGAAAAGCCAACTGGATGTGGCTAGATCATAGCTACTGCTGACACCTGGTATGACCCAACCCAGATGTCACACACATGGATCTATACAGTGGAGAGGGCCAAGTACACCCAACTCCGCTATACAAACCGGTGCCAGCCAGAGTCAGTAACTGACACCGGTTCCAACACTGATCTGCAACCCGTCAGCCAGGTTCACCATCAAATTGTCAACCATCAAGCCCAGCAGCATGACATTATCCCAGCAGCTCAAAACAGCCCAGCAACGTGTTTGCCATCTGTCCCAATCATCGAAGAGATCACCAAAAGTCTCCAGAAAGCCCAGTCCAAGTCTCGGCACGCCCAGCAACAACAGAAACAAGATAAATTCCAACAGCATCACGGATTCCAATGTCACTCAACTCAGCCAGAAAATCGTGCTCGGCTACGCCTTTATCCTCCCCGCCGGTCAAGGAGGACGAGACATAACTGAAGCCACGATCTTTTTCTAGGGAAGCACCCCCACAGAGCGCCGGCCACTCCACAAGGATACGTGCTAGAAAACGACTCATGTTCCGTCTCCAGCTAAGGTTTGTGGCGATTTGATCCCGATCAGTCGCCGAATCCACCGATTTTGTAGTCACCAAGCGCTTTGAAATATGAAAGGGCTCGTCGTGTGTGTTCTTGATGTGACAGGATTCCCACCCTCCATATCAACAAGCAGCAGAGGCAGCAACCAAGAAATCCCTCAAATCTGTATTTGGAGAACCGTCGGAAGGCTAGTTGGTGTTAAGCCTTGCGGTTAAAGGATCTGTCGCCTAGCGAAGAAGCGAGTCTCCCAGAAAAGGTAAGACGTGTTCTCGAGACAAGAAAGCTTGAAACGGGCGGCAAAACAGGAAGTGAAGTAGTTTCACAGTCGCCGATCACCGCTTAGTTCTCAAATGTAGCTTTCACGGAGAGCGTAAGGCGGTGAAGAAGTGATCCTTCCAGAATGTCTCAGATCCATGCTTCTCGAGATTCGAAGCCAAGGACCAGAAATTGAAAAAAAGCAACATAGCTGGAAGATCAATAAGCGACAGAATTGTTCTATAGATGTCAGAAATAGTTCAAGAGAGACCCAGGCCAAGTTTTGGCGTGTGGTGAGGTGGCAATTTGGCTGCAAAAACAATGGTGTTTGAGAGTATCACATACCCAAAATTGACGATTTCAACGAGAAAGAGCTTTTTGTTACAGTAGAGCGAGCATTTTGAAACCATTGGATTGAAGAAGAACCCGATGTGTGTGTGTTTCGAAGAAAACCCCAGAAAAGAGAGTAGTCGTGAAGTGTGAAATCTGGCGCGAATTGGGATCTGGGGTAGTAGTGAGATGTGAGATATGGGGTAGAGGCGAAATAGGATAAAAGTCAGAAACCGTAAATTTCTGTCATAGAGATTTTTTCTAGTAGCTTGAGTAGCTTGATATCCAAAGTTGTCTAAATACTAAGATCGTGAAAGATTATATGGGCACATCGCAGTCTTTAGTGGCTTCCTTAGAGATCTGAGCCTAAAAACATCAATCACTGCGATAAATTCAATCTAATCTTCAAAGTGAAGAAGATTGAGGTAATTTGACATAACTTTTACTGAATCTACCTCTTAATTGTGTCAAAATTCGATACTATTCACTGGAGCTATGAGGTACACAAAGTTAGGAGTACTTAATGAATCAGCTTACTATTGAGTACCTGAAGCCCAGAGACTGTATCAGGAGTAACATCTTCACTCTAGCTAATCCATGTATTGCTTTAGGATCTTATCTTCGAAAGGTCCACATTGGTACTCCTACCTTGAGCTCATACCAGTCATCTGACGACTGACCCACTGACCCAAAGATACCCTCGAGTTTTCAAAATGGCCCTTGAAATCCATTTTATGGGTTTCAGCACCCAAAAGCTCAAAGAACAACTTGAATGTTCTCTCACTCACCTCAATCTCCCTCCTCTGCCGCTCTTGACTGGTGATGGTGTTATATCACGATAAGTGAGGTCCCTTACAAACGGAGAACACTCCCAGTGAAGCGTGTTTGTCTCAATTCTAAGATTCCGTCTAGATTTAAGCATTGAGCTAATGGCCAGATCTCCCAGGGCATTCTTGGCGAAATCTATTGTGTCCCGAGGTCGGACCAGATACTCTGAGGAAGCGGATAAAATCGTGGATTGCCCTTGAAGTGTCTTCTTGGATAGTCAATTGACTCATATTACTTCCTTAGGCAATTTTTCAAGTTAAGACAATCGTTTCTATCGGGTGGTAGATCACGATTTGTACTGTGGTATGTGTAGTCTGTTCTCATTCAACCTATGTCACTGGTACGCCAACCAAACACACTGGAAAGCGATTTTTTGTCAATTTCAAGAAACCTTTAAGGCAATTCCCCAAGCTCTACTAAAAATAATCCCCAATCTCGCCAGTGCCCAAATCTCGAGTACCCCATATTCACGTCATGGCCTCACTATTTGCACCCAGTCCATGCCAGCCACCCATCTTCCCACCGGTCTCAGATCACGGAACTAGTCAATTCCCTCGAATTCAAAAGCAAATCCAAATTCAGACTCGACCAGCAAATTCAAAATAATCCATTTCCCGAGCCCTTTCATCTTACCCTCTGCCCATTCCTTATCGCTGGGGTGCACATTGCACGCTCACTCAGGCAATCTAACCAGCTACTACTTCACCAACATCACCACCATGTCAGCACGCAAAAAGACCTTGCTCAAGGTGATCATTCTCGGCGATTCCGGCGTGGGGAAAACCTCCCTCATGCAGCAGTTCGTCAATAACAAATTCTCCCAGCAGTACAAGGCCACTATCGGCGCAGACTTTTTGACCAAGGACTTGACCATCAACGGCAAGACGGTGTCGTTGCAAATCTGGGACACCGCGGGACAAGAGAGATTCCAAAGTTTGGGCGTGGCCTTCTACAGAGGCGCCGATTGCTGTGTTCTCTGCTACGACGTGACCAACGAGAAGTCGCTCAACAACTTATCCTCGTGGAAGGACGAGTTCTTGGTCCAGCTGAACGTGCTGAACCCGCAGGACTTTCCGTTTATTATTATAGGCAACAAGATCGACGTGGACGAGAGCAGGAAGATCCCGCTGTTGCTGAAGAAGTTGATGAACATCACCAACAACCAGCTAGGCGGCATGAACTACCCGGTTTTCGAGACGAGTGCGAAGGACTCGATCAACGTGGAGGCTGCGTTCGAGGTGGTGGCGAAAATGGCCTTGCAGCAGGAGGAGCTCAGCGAGGGCGCCAGAAACGACATCAACGACGACTACAACGATGCTATCAACATCCATCTGGAGAACGAGTCCCGTGGCTGTGCTTGTTAGGCCGTGTATGTGCTGGACACACTTTGGAAGTGCTGTATTTTGGGCTTCAGGGGCCTGGGACTCGTGAAGTGGACATTGGGTTAGGCTCGTCCGCTGACGGAGTCTAGAGTAGCAGCGGGGTTCTATGGCAGACAGCGTGGCTGTCGTATACATGTTAGTCTAGCTAGCGTATTTAGAAACATATTAATGAGACCTCCGAGCGGGACGGGAGAGTGTAGGGTGGGGAAGGAGCCAGAGTGTGGATGTGCTAGTGATGGTGGTGTCAATTCCAAGAAGAAAGGATTAGCAAGGTTGACCAGATCCGTCCATTTGGCAATTGACCGCTGAGTTGGATGTTACCTGATTGAAGCATTGAGTGTTTCCTGACGAGGCCAACGTTGACGTCCAGAGATAATGAACTGCTCTCGAGAGAGACAGTGTAGCCAGGAGAGAGCTTTAGTTCCCACAAGGATGAATACCTTCCACCTGAATTCCCTTCTCTGTAATATCAGAACGCATTCTTCTTGAACGTATCTGAAAATGTACCCTTTAAGTCACCTAATCGCTCAGAAAGGGCGCCCTGGGTCAAACAAGCAAGAATTTGGCTTTTCCAAGCGAAAGAAATGGCAGTTGTCTTTCTTTGGATGTACCCCACAACCTGGACAATGCCAAACTCTCAACTTGTGGGTGTTTGATAGTTGCATTAAGTGGGCATCAACGCAACGAAAAAATAAATCGAAATAAAACACCAATCGAAAAGAACAAAAAAACAAAGGAACGTAGTGACCTGGCACTCGTTGTGTCCCGATCAAAGATGTCTAACGAGTGGATCTAGCGTGTCTTGAACACTGGAACAGCCTGTTCAAGGCGGCCCAGATCATCACCAAAGCATCTAGCGACTTTCAGCAAAAGCTGAAACACCGCCAGAAACTTACCCTTATACGAAAAAAGCCCGCTATTCCCAAGACTATCTCCAAACCGTATCTCAACTTTTTCCCACCGCCTACTTGCTGATGCACTGGCAGAACAAACGCACCAAGGAGTCCACAAGTGAGTTGCCCGTCTGGATGCCCTGGTTCTGGTTCTGGGTCTGCTGGTGGTACTGCGGAGCCTGCTGGGACGAGTAGCCCTGGGAGAAAGGTGTCTGGTCCCAGTGGGATGGAGGCTGCGCCAGCGAGTTAGCAAGGTCAATGACCAAAACACCGGCGTTTTTCGGGTCAATGTGGTGCTTCAAGCCGCTTTCGCTGCACAACTGGTCGACCGCTGGCTTCAACTTGGCGACTCCATTTTGGGAATGCAATCCCTTGCCCACAATCACCTTCAAGTGGGACTGGTTTGTTCTCATGCACTCCGCCAACCGTTTCTGCAAAATCCACTCGGCCTCTTTCACGTAGAGCCCGTGCAAGTCGATCTCGTCTCCCGCCGAGTCGGCGTTGTTCTCTCTGAACACATACTCCGCAGCCTGGCGGTTGTAGTTTTCCGCCTGTGCTAGAACCTTCTTCAGCTCCTCGCTGAGCTCGTGGGCCTTTTGCTTATCTCCGGAGCTGTACGCCTGTTTTGCCTGGTTGGCGAGCTTTTTCTTCTTTTCATACATCTGTTCCGCCTGGTTACGCAAGTTCTTGTACGTGTTGTCCGTGGCGTGGTTGTAGTCTCTTTGCTTGTCAAAGAGGGGAGCCCCTCTGTCTGTAGCGGCTGACATTTTCTGTTTTTTACGTTTTTGGTTTGTTGTTTTAGTTGTTTCTGGCTATAATAGATAGGCTAGTCTTGTGAAGAAGGAAACCGGTATGGCTTCCTGCACACGGCGCCAAGCCTTCCTTCCATTTTTTCGCCGACGCGGCTGAGTCCTGATCATGGCTGCAAAAGGGAAGAGGGTTCAAAAAAAAGATGAAGTCACCATACGAATAGTTATGGAAAGTTCTTCTTCTTGGTTATTTTCGGAACTGTGAGGCGATGTCAAGGGCATCAGGGACATGCACATGCGTCCTGTGCCTGTATGCAAAGATGCACAGAAGGAAGCACAGAACCAGCTGGACAGTGATAGTTTCAGGAGGATATTGGAATTTTGTGATTTCTTGTAGGTATATTCAAATCACATGAGATGCTATGAAATGTAGAATAGGGTTTTTTGGGTTTTTTCTGCTCTTCTTCCTTCCCTGTCTAGAGGGTGTTATTGGGGGTGGCTGGTGATGAGCGGCTTTTTCCAGCAAATGAGAAGAAACGTAGTTTCCTGGAAAGGCCGCCGCTGAGCATTCCATGTCCCCCTAATCGCCTGCGATGAGAAAATTAAAGAAATGGTCGCTTTTGGCCGCCTTTGGACATTTAGTATCTGAAACGTGGGATTTGCAACCTGAAACTTGACAGGTGACGTATTTTTTGCACCCAAAACGGGCCCTGGGATCTGATTGTAGAGGCACCCGCCACATCAATGCATGCCTTGATCTGCATCAAATAAAGTCGTTTATGAAGATAAATGAGAAAAGTAGAGGATTATTATGGAATCACTTGTCGAGTTTATTGTGAAGCGGTGTAGGTCAGGGATGAGTCTACAGCCCGCTGTTATGTCTCTTATTGTGTGCTTGCTGAGCTGTCCGACAATTTTGATTTTCTCCAATCTCTTTTATTGAGACTGAACTCTTGACGCTTGCAACGGCCCGATAAGGTACGACGGCGTTGGCTGCAATGTGTTGGGTATCCTACGGTTTTGTCCGATCTTACAATAACGGGCTTAATTATCCGAGGAATATAGACAAGCAGTTTAGCCAGTGATAAAGAAAGCAAGTGCATTTGTCTTCAAGATTGCTAGGATGCTATAACAGCATTGATGATCGACCTCTCTACTATCGCTTCAGTGGTTTGACAGGAGGAATAGCCTTGATCAAGCACAGAGAGCAAAGCGTAGAGAAAATTTTAATATAGCATATAATCCTATAGATATCTAGGCACCTACATTGTACTTCATCATATATCAAGAATTTCCTCACCACCAGCACTAGGGATTCCTGCTATATTACTTGGAATCCCGGCTGTACATAAGGTTTGATAATGAACCAGAGATAGACATCCAATTCGTAGAACCGAAGGCGCACAAAGCATCAAAAGAAGCCTCTGGAGTAATCTCAGTTCTTTTTGATGTGTGTACATCTCACTTGAAGAGTAACAAAGATTGCTTGCCATATACAGATGAAGATTGTGAGCTCAGTAACACCTCTTGGTAGTAAGCTCATAGGGTCAACCCTTTAAAGACTAGAGATTGCAGTAGTTGTAGTATCATACGCTTCATCTGATCGTTCCCTCTAGCCTCTCTAATATTTCTATCCTACCTACCAAATGCCTTCTCGTCGGTGAAAGACTCCTCAATCTTCTCGAAACTACTGCTGCTTCCCTCCTCCGATTCTTCAATGTCAGTCGTCTTCGTAGGACCGTGGTACACCTTCCTAGCATATACCACGTAGTACAACAACGACAAAATCCACACACCTGGAGTGATAACCACACAGTAGTTCATACTATCAGCACTTGGGTTCTTTTCCAGTGGGAACATCACCATTGTAATGGCGTAGACGGTGTAGAATACAGATATCCAACCATTGATCTGTGTCCAGTATTTGCCCAAATAGAAAGGACCAGGCTTGAACTTCTCGTTGTAGATCAAACGTAAAAACGTAGGCATTGACCAGGCAAGAAGGTTTCCAGCAATTCCCAAACTGAATAGGGCATTGGCCGCTGTAGTGCCTATCAAAGCCAAAAGACCAATAATTAAGGCACCCGCAGCGCCAGTAATAACAGCATGGATGGGAACAGACCACTTTCTGTGGACCTTTTTGATCCACCACGAAAATGGAAGCCCATTGTCCCTAGCAAATGCATAAATCTGCCTGGAAATGGCCGTCAAGATCGAAGCGCCCATAAGGAATTGACCAATGGTGATCAAAAGCATGAAAACGATAGCCATTGGTTTTCCCTGGCCAGGCTTGGTTTCGAATGCGTCGTAAATTATTTGCGCCATGGGCTGGCCGAATTTTGAGCCCATGATATCGCTTTCCATATCGTTTGACTGGACACAGAAAAAGGTCACTATCAAAAGCACAAAGCCTATGAGCCCGCATGCTGAAATAGAGCCAACAATGCCGATTGGCACTGCCTTAGCAGCGTTCTTGCATTCTTCTGACATGTGCACACACGAATCGAAAGAGCCAATGGTCCAAATGGCTGCCTGCCAGGCGTTCGAGACCTGGTTCCATCCCATCGGATAGTTTGTGGTATTATCGAAGTGAGTGAACACCCATTTTGCCGATTTAAACAGTCCTCTGGAAGCTCCGATTGGCATGGCAATGATGAACATGACAATAAGCCCCACATTCCACACTATCGATGTTGTTTGCAATGCTGCAACGTTTTTGGACGAACAACTGGTTACAAACATGTGTGCTATAACGCAAGCGGCGAAAACACCGTAAGTTTTGGCCTGAGTAACTTCAAAATTGCCATCTTTGGCGATTACGACGATGCTTAAAAGCTCCTGGGCGAATCCGTAGTCGATGGAACAGAGACCACCGAGCAATGCAAGGGTATTGGTGTTTCCAATCACGAAAGAGAGTACGGACTTTAAACGGGGAGGAGCATAAAAGTTTGTCCAATAATAGAGTCCTCCTGAGGTAGGCTGGCAAGATGCATTTTCACTCATGGCGATTCCCAACATTAGCGTGAAACAAGATGCTATAAGCCATCCCCAAATTGCACCGGCTGGACCAGCAGCGATGCCGTAACTAAGGGAGGTTGCAATTGAAGGAAGCAAACCCATAATGGAAAATGCAACTCCAAAAACCTGAATAGTGTTGAATCGTCTGTTCAATTCCTGCTTGTACCCGATCTGGGCAAGAAGGTCAACGTCGGTAGTGTGCAAGGCATCGATTTGTGGAGTTTCGACGTTCTGTGTGTTGTTGAAGTATTTAGGGTCCGAAGTGACGGCCTCCAAGACCTCTTCCCTCGAGAGTACCGGATAGACCATTTTGGTTTGTGACTAGACGGCTACGGGGCCATATTTATTGATCTTCAACTCCACCACAGATAAACCTCTCTACATACGCCACGGTCACGGCATGTCCATGTCAAAACGCCCCGCAAGCGCTCTTAAAAAGGCGTTGGTGCCTTATCAACCTCCATATCGAACGCCGTCCAAAGAACATGCAGTTGCTTCTCCTCTATGATGGAGCTATTTCGGATTGGGCGGCACAAATTGAAGAAGTATGTGCAGAGAATCTTACATAGATGGGGAGAAGGTAATAAATGCCCAAAATGTATTATTCGATCTCGGAATGGCGAGGTGCAATCCCGACCTCGCGTTAAGTGAGGAGGAGCATGTTCGTGGGGAGGAAGTTCTCCACAAATTTGACACATTTGACGTAGGCCTACTTTCTATTTTTATCACTTGTGAAAAGCTCTATCCGACTTTTTTTTCTTTCTTTTCCACTCAAAATTTGCTGCTGAGGCTGTCAGATAAAGAGGTGACACAAAACCGTCATCCGCTAAGGCAGGGACCCTTATATGTGACGTTATCGTAGCGGGTGCTCAGAATGGCACCTAGCTGCATAGTTTTTCCGCTATTTGAGATGAGGGTCAAAAAAGAAAGTGGAGATCTGAAGCACCTGATTTGCCAGTCTAGATCTGCTTGCAATAGGGGACAGACTGACCAAGAATCGAAGAAAAGGCCTATTGAATTCTCCTCTTCTCTGAAAGCCCAACAGCAGAATGGACGAAAACGGCCATAAGCGCTGCAGGAATTTGTTCCAGATCGAATCATTGGTAGGATTAAGATGCTAGATGAAGAATCTTCAACTTCATCTGCATATCAAGATTCTACTTCTACTTTCGGGACAGGAACAGTTCCATCTCTGTATTTCATCAAATAAGATGCAATTGGTGTTTGCAAGATTCTGCACACTTCATCGCCCATAACAGGTATTTGGGACGTCTCTGAGCAGTTCATAATGATCTATCTACAGTTGAAGTTCGTAGAAGTAAGGATAAAGATTGACAGATTGTATAAAAAGATAAGGGTTGAGAAGATTTGCCTCTTATTGGGACAGACGTAGATTCGATCATTGACCACATGATTTTAGGTGACTGGCAATTAGCTTACTCCATATTGCATCTCGATGCTTCGAATTACATTTTTGAACATAAATTCTGATTTGCCTTCGTCTCATGACACATATTGAATCTTCGTATGAGATTTCGAGTGAGTATCAACTGTTGGAGCTCGAATTTACGTTTCGAACGGCAATACTCATCGGGTCAGCCTTTGCAAACCTTATCAGAAATTCTGGGCTTTGAAGCCCTTCTAAGCTCAGAACAATCGCATAAAAGAAGTTTTTATATCTTTTCTCCAAGTTAATAGATCCTGTTATGGACTTTGGATTTTATCTTTTGTAGATTCTTCACTGCAATGTTCCAAAATACATGGCTAGCAGCATAATGGAAGAAACCTTCATCAGCATTTTACAAACACATCTACAGCTCAACTTTTTCAGCTATCCTATTATAAAATATGTAAGAAATCAATCAACCCGATCAGTCAGTTGCTTATTTCTTAGCAGCCTTCTGGGCAGCCTTGGTGACCTTACCAGCCTTGTCGGACTTCTCAACGGCCTTGATGACACCGACAGCAACAGTCTGTCTCATGTCTCTGACGGCGAAACGACCCAAAGGTGGGTAGTCGGTGAAAGCCTCAACACACATTGGCTTGGTTGGGACCATCTTGACGATAGCAGCGTCACCAGACTTGATGAACTTTGGCTCGTCCTCCAACTTCTTACCGGTTCTTCTGTCGATCTTCTCGATCAAGGTGTCGAACTTACAGGCAATGTGGGCAGTGTGACAGTCCAAAACTGGAGAGTAACCAGAGGAGATCTGACCAGGGTGGTTCAAGACAATGACCTGGGCAGTGAAGGACTCAGCACCCTTTGGTGGGTCCTGCTTGGAGTCACCACAGACGTTACCTCTTCTGATTTCCTTGACGGAAACGTTCTTGACGTTGAAACCAACGTTGTCACCTGGGACACCCTCGGTCAACTGCTCGTGGTGCATCTCGACGGACTTGACCTCAGTGGTGACACCAGCTGGGGCGAAGGTGACAACCATACCGGCCTTGATGACACCGGTCTCGACTCTGCCGACTGGCACAGTTCCGATACCACCAATCTTGTAGACATCCTGCAATGGCAATCTCAATGGCTTGTCGGTTGGTCTGGTTGGTGGCTCAATGGCGTCAATGGCCTCCAACAAGGTCTTACCGGTGGACTTACCGGACTTGGTCTCCTTCTCCCAACCCTTGTACCAGTCACAGTTGGTAGAGGCCTCAATCATGTTGTCACCGTTCCAACCGGAGATAGGAACGAAAGGAACAGTCTTAGGGTTGTAACCGACCTTCTTGACGAAGTTGGAGGTCTCCTTGACAATCTCCTCGAATCTGTTCTTGTCCCACTTGACGGAGTCCATCTTGTTGATGGCAACAATCAACTGCTTGACACCCAAGGTGTAGGCAAGCAAAGCGTGCTCTCTGGTCTGGCCATCCTTGGAGATACCAGCCTCGAACTCACCAACACCACCAGCAATGATCAAGATGGCACAGTCAGCCTGGGAAGTACCAGTGATCATGTTCTTGATGAAATCTCTGTGACCTGGAGCGTCAATGACGGTAACCTGGTACTTAGGAGTCTCGAACTTCCACAAAGCGATATCGATGGTGATACCTCTCTCACGCTCGGCCTTCAACTTGTCCAAGACCCAAGCGTACTTGAAAGAACCCTTACCCAACTCGGCGGCCTCCTTCTCGAACTTCTCGATGGTTCTCTTGTCGATACCACCACACTTGTAAATCAAGTGACCGGTGGTAGTGGACTTACCGGAATCGACGTGACCAATGACAACCAAGTTGACGTGCTGCTTCTCTTTACCCATGTTGAAAAGTGTTTAGTTAGTTGAGGAAAATTTAGTGCGGATGATGGGGTTTTATATTCTTGCGGGAAGAAAAAAAAAGCTGCGAAAAAGGCTAATACTGCACAGGGGCCTCATCGCACGACATTTGTCGATTCTGCCGGGGCCTCAAAATCGCCTATATTCGATGGAGAAGAGGCGATTTTGAGATAGAGTGAAGGTGGCTTGCTACACTTCCACAATACTACTTAAAAAAGCAAAAAATTGACTCCTTACTGGCGATGTTCCACCCCTGGCAATGTCGCAACTCTACGACATTTTGCCATGAAGATATTTTCGAGCCGCATTCCCTGCAATGATTTCTTTTAAGAAAAGAATGGAAGAGCATCGGAAGTTAATTTCACAAAAGTGCCAAAAGCCGCACGTGCGCGCCCTCACTATGGCCATTTACGCCCGCTGAGGTGGCGTGAATTGCTTTTTCCCGCCCCATTTCCCGCCCACGTGCGCGCGTCTAGGGCTGAGCCCTGGAATATTATCGAGCAAGGCGTCGGTATTTTCCTGAAATTTGAAGCAAGAGCGCCAATTGGAAAGTATGGAGGAGTTTTGGTGACCTTCTTTGGGCTCCTGGTGGCTCTGTAGGCAGGAAGGACTCTGGGATGCCAAATCGTAAAAGTCGGTGTAGACGAGGAATGCTGAATTTGGCTTTATCAGATTTTTGAATCAACAACTGTCAAGTCATGCTAATACTTCCTTTTTCAAGTTTGTATCAACGTTGGCTTTATTCGAATTTGTGATTTCGGAGTTTAGTCTTGTGGTGCTTCTCAGCGATCTGTGAACATGGCTCCCCATAGGACGTGCTACGGTACCTTGTAGAACTCAATTGCAAGGCTGGCACTTTATTTCCCTCCTTTGAATGCCCTAAGCCTGTTCACTGTCTCAAATTAGGTTTAATGAATTTGGTGCTCTCTTGTTCTGTCTGGGTATAGCCTCAATAATCCAAAGTCAGAATTTTTTGACATTTTCGAGAACAAACTCAAATGCAACCATTGATTTCGAATCTTCGAGATTGGAAGTCCTATCACACATTTTCAAAAATGCAGACCATCCATTTTTGTATTTATTCTTCCCCTTGCATAATTTTTTCCCGTGAGCCTTTTAGGGTTACACTGCATTATTTCGCAGCAATTGCAAATACCTTTGATATTAAAAGAACCGTAACAGATAAAATATGACAACCAAGGAAATTGAAAAATCAAATGGGGTTAGGAAAAACAATGGCGATACCGCAAAATCTATCATCTCTGCCCCAGATTATAGCTTTTTTCTCCCCTCAAAGAGCTCATGAACCGAATGGTAATGGCATATCCTGCGATTCTTGATCAGTGAGGTGTTTTTCTTGAGTGACTGCTTTGATTCTTAATTACTAAATTAGATTACTAGAGCCTCGAGACCATCTAAGTACATCTTATTTCTCCTTTAAAGTTTTTGATTATGACAGGACTAGCCCTTTTCGACCCTTCCATCATTTCAGCTGCAACCAGAAAATCCCAATCATATCAACAACCTATGCCAGCCTACAATTCCCAGATCAGACACTCCATCTTTTCCCTCTGGTCGTAAATCGTATAATAGTCTATTAACCCCGAGCCTGCCGCGTCCGCTTCGCAGGCCGGTCTATATCCTCTCCTAGCTTCTTCATAAGCTCTTCGCTCTTTTGCACAGAATCCTGGTTCACGTAACCGATCTGTGTCATGATGTCATCGCTCTCCGGCGGACGGTCCTCAGACGGAGGCCCGCTTTCGTTTTCCTCTGCCTCCTGGGCCTGTTTCAACTTTTCTGTAAGTGATTCACGGCTGCCCGCCAAGCGACCTAATTTTTGTTTTTCTCTGGCCTTTCGGGGCGACGGAAGCTGCACAGAATCACTCTCATCCTGTGTATCTTCAGCAGGCCGTTTCTGTGTCAGGAAATTCTCATTCATGCTCCTCACGTAGTCAAGAAGCGTTGTCGGTTTTGCCAAGCTCCGAGGAGCATAAATACACCACGACAAGTCGAATATGTCCGGCATCTGTAGGTTGGCCTTGCTGGCCAGCATCTGGATCATTTCCCACAAGTAGGCAACGGAGACGATAGGAATGTTCCACTTTTTGGCTGCGTTCATTTTGTTCTGCGATGACATCACAGAAACGGACAGCAGGCGGTCGCCGTTAGAATAGATGGGACAGTCAAGCACGTCCTTGTACCTGTATTTGAAAAGAGACGGGCTGCTGTCCTTGAGCCCGTCCCTGAATAAATTAATGTTGACTATGAGCAAGTCTCTCTTGGACGCGAGAGTCTCGCAGAACTCGAGGTTGAGGTACTCGATGAGTTTCTGGATGTGTAGAAGCTCCACCCCGGTGAAGCCCGTGATGCACACCTTGAATTTTTTGGGCAGCGGAACAAGTCCCTGTAAGGGTTTGCACCAGCTGTCGTGCCGTATTTCCTTGTAGAAGATCGACCGCTCAATGAACCAGTCCGTGACAACGTGTATTTCCTTGCTGTTGATGCGGCGTTTCGTGCTGCTCGGGAGCATCAGAAGCATCAAACTTGCCTGGGGGCCGGATTTGACGAGGAGAAGAACGTGGGTAATTGTTTCGTCGCCCAGGGACTCTGCCACCTCACCGTTGTGAGATTCCACGACGTTTCGTAGGACCTTTTGCTGGGGAATCGAGAAGCCCACCGGGAGGAACTTGAAACCGACGAAAAGCGAGCTTTTCTTCTCTGCTGGAGACTGAGCCGAAGTTGGCGCTGTGACAGTGGCAGACTCTTCCGTTTCCTCTGCGGGCTCGTCCCAGATGCTGCCTTTGATGGTTCGATCGGCCCTGGAGCGTGCATGGTTCATGATGGAGCTCCAGACCTCGGATGTCTTTTTTAGGGGTATTCTCTCGGGCTCTGAAACCTTATCCTTTTTCTCTGTAGCTGGCTTGGCCTCGATCCGTGCCAAATAGAGCTTCTTCCACACAAACGAGCCACTGTTGTACAAGTTGTTCCCGTCCAGCGTGAGCACATAGTCGTCCAAGTCCAAGGCAGCTCCTCTCAAACACGAATCATACACCCAAAGAGGGTGCACTACAGGGATGCCCCACTGGCGGGCCATGGTGTACCGTTTTCCCGAGGCCACCGTGCTCACCACAACATCGCAGCTAGGCGTAAGCGTAGTACTTACTTGAGCACCTTTCTTTTCCATACATTCCGACACATCCTCGGCCCGAAACGCGTCGCTGAGCGAGTCTGGCGGGATGGCAGCGCCCGAGGGCGTTCTGTAGCGCTCTGCAAAAAACCTCAGCACCACAGCGGGCTCGGGACGGTCGATACGTGCCACACAGACATTGAAATTCTTAAAAACGGGCATCTGGTACTCCTCCGGCGCTAGCCCCGTGTCATCGCCGGCCGTCCACTTCTCGTGGATCCGGGTAACCGCAGCAAGCGGCAAGAAAACCACGTCGTGGCGGTACTTGATCAGGTACTTGTACTTTTCGGTGTTTCTGTTGCCCACTATGAGATAGCGGACCAGGCTCATGAGGTCGGTGTAGTGGGTTCCGCCGAGCGCTATGATCTTTTCGGCCATGTCGTGGCGCTCGTGACCGTGGAGGCCCGTGCAGCAGAAGGTGCGGCCCAGGAACGGTTTGGACATGGTTTCATGGAGTAGTAGAGTGTTGATGTTGATGCGCGTTGTGTGGAGGAGATGGTGGATGAGGTGGGGGTTTGGCGGAAGTGGAAGAAGTGGGAAAGAATTTGATTTTCAGAGCCTGGTGGTTTTGAAACACGATTATTATTTCAAGTATTTGTTTTTGTTGCTGGTTTTTGGGGTTGTGTTCAGTGTAGCTGGGACATGGACGGGGAAGAATGGCTGCAAATTGGCGGTCGCACATTGTTAGAGGGTGCTACACAGACCGACTTCACTTTCCTCTCACGATGATGGAGAGGAGGAGAAAAAAAAAAAGATTTCTTTTCTAATATTTTTTGAATCAAAGGAAAGACAACAACAGAGTCAAATTCTGCTGAACTCAACTCTTGTTCTCCTACCTGTTTGGGTGTTGCCGTCTCAACAATAGCCGATGGTAGCGTGTTGGGCACACCCAATCAGGACCGATAAGATACATTGAACAATGGATCGACCGCATCCATCGGTACCGCTTAGCGGTCGGGATTGGATTCTCGGACTTTAGCGCCAAATAAAGAGGCTTACTCATCAACCATTTGAAAGGGAATTGCAATTTAATTAGTTACCTAAAGCAACTTACGCAGTAAAGGAGACATCTACGCTTGACATAGTGTTGAGAAGGCATTGACATCCGATCGCTATCAAAAGTTTGGCTCAAACGGGCAGCGAAGGAATTACTGTTTTTGAGCTGGGATATCTGTAGGCCGGGGTTCTGGCCCATCGCTGTATAGGAAGCGAACTACTCTTGGAAAAAAAAAAAAATACACCGAGAATTGCAATCAGGAAAAGGATGTTGAATGAGCAGGCGTTGCGTTCTGCGGTGTTGAAAATCTCCCCACAGGGTGCATTCCTTTGCTTCAAGTCTTTTGAAACAAAGCCGGTTGTGCTCAGCTTAAAGAGGCTGCCACGGATGGCGAAACACAATTTCCCTCAAAATCATATTACTTTTCAACGGCGACATCGAGCAGATAAGTCCGTTCGAGCAGAGAAGCCCGTGTACCATATACGTTTAAAGTTGACGACAGTTTTGGGGGTTCGGGGAGGGGACACGAATGAAAAACTCAGTAACAGCAATAAACCTAATTTGGCACCGGTGAAAATATCAAGGAGTGAACCTCCTAGCGCTTAAAGGGTAGCCCGTTTTGGAAGGTCCCGCTACCATTCGAGGTTTAGTTCAGCAAAACAGGCTATCACCGGCATTTGGGCTTTCCAACATTTTTAAGCATACGGAGCCAATGGCGGGCGCTGAATTAAGCCAGTGCTGGAATTGAAGAAAAAATCGAAATCAAAAGGTATGACCAGACTGCCTTGCTGAGAATGGGGCGTTTGAGCACTCTCACTCCCTGCGATAAGATCGCCTCGAGGCAGCAACCACCCCTGTTCAACTTCCATGTAGTCCTGTTATTGTTGCTTCCACAACGGACTTGGAAACGAACAAATGTCTCACCTCCGGCGCAAAATGTCTCAATCGGGCTGGTCGACCAATTATTTCGCTTGATATTACCGTTTGCGCATCAGGAATGTCGAGGGCGCAAGGTCTAAAGGCTGTGGTTTTGAGATGAACGTAAGACATGTTAAGATTGGCGACCGTGCTTTGCAACATTGAAGGAGGTACGCCGAGCGCTACTTGGTGTTTACACAAAGTGCTTCGAGCAATGTTTTGGTTCAAAGAAGCCAGGGAAGCTACACATGCAAGATGACTAATATTTGTAGATGAAAAGAAGGTTTCGGCTTGGCAGAGGACTCAGAGATACACGACTCGGTAGGGGTGAGAGCCGAGAAGAATCCCTTTCAATCGAAAAAGGAAAATGGCCAAAAATTTGTAAAGTAGTGGCATTCAATGAAAGGACTGAGGGGTTACAACTTATCCAGGCACATACGTGAGGCTGAAGAGGTCCTCGAGAGAGCTCAAATTTCCAGTTGGAGGTGAATCACCGCCGATAGATTGAGAGTTGATTTTGTGTTCACAGCCATCTGAAAGTAGCAGATGAGAAGAGGCAGCCCAACTCGGAAGTATTTTTAGCGCACTTATCACATCGGCTGGAATTATTTTTGGCGGAGTCTGTAGCATTAGATTTGGGGGCTTGCCGACATGCTTTTCGTGTAGTGTGGCGATGGAAAGCGAGAGCTAGAGAGATTTAGCTTTAGCACGGTCGGTACTGTCAAACCTGAGTCGTGTTCTATTTCGTTTCTCCGGCACTAGCTTCGGAGGGTGCAAGGAGCTCATTTTCGAGCACATTGCCCGAAGACTCGAGTGCCGAGCGTTGGGATGTTTTATTCTCGGGTGAATTTCGAAGCAGAAGAATCCTGACTTTCTCCGCCTCGAGCATTGAGTGAGTTTCTTGAAGCTTGTGAACAGAGGCTCAATTCAAGGCGAGTCGTGGGCCCCAAACTGTGCCCCCTGTATCGACACCAACCGATAATCTTGTGGAACGACATCGTAGGACGATCAACCAATTTAACGGCTGAATTAAAGCATACTTCACTCCATCTCCATGCCTTCCAAGCCTATCCAGCTCGTAAAGCGCTTTCGTTCTGCAGAGTCTGAGCCAAGCATATGCTTATCGCCTGGCCGGATATAAGGTTGAGGGCTGCTTGTGGTCAATGGGCGCCAGGCGTACCGAAAGCAAAATTCGAAAAATTGAGTTTGGTCCGTGGATTGACTGGTCGATTGACCGGTAGGGGTTTTCGTGTTACCCGTCCCGAAACACGTCCTCCTGTCAACCGGAATTTGCTTGATCTCTGAGTTTCGGCTGATCGTTTATTGATGTTGTGCGATTGATGCTCCAACTGGCGCTCCAACTGACCCAAAAACGCCTTCATCCACCCTCCTTCAATTTTTACTCTACGCTTCCATCAAGAATCTAATTCCCAGTCCTCGCCTACTTCACGGAATCAGCATTCCTGACAATGCAGACATACGAGCACAATGCCCAACCTCACTCGCCTCACTTTCCATGGCTGCAAATCACCACTGGCTGCAAATCACCACTGCACCACAGCAAAACGTCAAACCCGCCGAAAAAAAAAAACCAAAAAGAACTTCCCGAAACTCCCAAATCGAAAACAAAAGCAAAAAATATTCACGTCTGCCTCAGCCGTTTGGGTCTAAAGTTTAGACCCCTATTTCGCGTCGGGCTTGGCGAGTTCATTGTAAACACGTTTGGGGCACTGGCATTGAGGGCTCAATCGAGAAAGTGCCCTACTCAGTGAGGCAGGCGCCGCGGTACGGGCCCGAACAAAAAAAACCAGTTACGAGCCACGGAGAAACGGAGAATTCGGGAGCGGAAAGGAGCCGGCGTGAAGAACCCGAAGAGGACGCCCCAACACCGCCTTTAAAAGAAATGGAAAAGGAAGAGACCGTCGACAGTGGTGGGGGTTGGCCTTCTGGGAAAGTGGTGTACGGGTGTTTCCCACCACTGTTATGCTACATTGTTTCGAGTGTAGCGATGGAAGCGGCACACAGGCTCCGCAGTAAGCGAGCAGGCAAAGCAGAGATAGGGTTTGGCAAAACAGGCGAGTTTAGCAAAACACGCGAGTTTAGTAAAACAGGCGAGTTTAGTAAAATAGAAAAAAGTTGTTTTTCGGTCTTGCCTAATTGGGGGTCCGGGTGGTACGGCGGCCAAGGGACCCACAAGCCTTGACTGCCGCACCCCAGCAACCAAGCCCTTCTTCAATTACTCATTTACTGTATTGACTCAATTTTGAGTTCGAGGCACGAGAAATTGCCACGAGAAATTGAGGTAGTTGGAAAGAAGTCAAACAAGAAGCAGTCGAAAAGTAGCCTAAAACATAAACTCCTAAACCAAACCCCAACTTCAACTCTTGAATCTACGTCTCTCTACCGGCACTGTCGCTGGGCTTTTTTTTTTTTTTTTTTTTTTTTGTTGTTTTTGTGGCCCTTTTTGTGCTTGTTTCTCGCTCTGTCGGTGCAGAACCCCAGCGGGCCTTTCCTGTTTGTTGCTGTCCGTTCGCGCCCCTTTTGACCCCTCCTAGCCAACAAAGAAGCAGAAAAAAGGCAAAAAAAACGCTAAAAAGTGTCAACGCCGGCTTGGCCTGGCGAAGGTTTGCCGGAAAAACCTTAAACCTGTACACCAACAGGAATCCTCCACCCTCGCTCACACCTTCCCCCAAATCCCGCCCCGGACCCCCACGAATGGACCCTTTCTGGTCTGCCAGTGGAACAGGCCTGCCGCTGGCATTGCTGCTGCATGCGCTGCCAAAAATAGCATGCCTGCTGCGGGTGCTGCATGCACCCTTTCCTGCACTCTGCAGATAATCAAAAACAAACCGGAGCCCCCATGCAGGGCCAGCCACGCCACCATCCACCTCCCGACTATAAATACTGCTCCTTCCCACCAACTTTCAGGTTTTTTCCCCATCTAAATTCCTAGTCACTCGCTCAAATAATGCAATTCTCTACTGTCGCCGCCGCCGCCGCTTTCGCCGCCACCGCCTCCGCCGCCTACTCTAACGCCACCACCGTTACCACCGACATCACCGTCACTGGCTACACCACCTACTGCCCAGAGTCCACCGTCGTCACCATCACCAAGTGCTCTGAGGACAAGTGTGCCCCAACCGAGATCACCGTCTCTTCTGCCACCACCTTGACCGTCACCGAGCCATGTGTTGTGCCAACCACCTACACCACCGAGGTCTCCACTGTCACCTCCACTGTTTCATGTGAGGAGTGCCACAAGACCACCTCCACTGTTGCCGGTGAGTCCACCACCAAGGCCACCACCAAGTCCACTGTTGCTGGTGAGTCCACTGCTCAGTCCACCGTTGCCTCTGTCTCTTCTTACGAGGCTGGTGCCGCCAAGCAGGCTGCTGGTGCCGTTGCTGGTATCGCCGCCGTTGCCGCTGCTTTGTTGTAAGCATGCTAGCATCGCTGGGTTTATTTTAATATAACACATCATAACATTACATTCTTTATACTTCGGTGACGCTGCCTCGCCTCATTGTTTCGAACCACAGGTTACAGGGTTTTAATTTATATTTCTAAGCACCGAAATGTAGAAATTGTAGGGTTGTTTCGAGGTTTGAAAATAGTATGCAGGGCCCCAGCCAGCGGGGCCGCTGTGCGCTGAAACCTTCCCAATCGGGCAGCTGCCCAATGCGGTCGCCGCCCGCCGCGTGCATGAGCCGCACGTCAACACCGTGCATGCACATTGCGCTCCATCCTCGGCCGTCGACGCACATGCCAAATCCGGCTAAGTCCCAGCGGGAATGCCACAGCGGGCGAGTCACAAAAGGTCGTCTTTGTTTTTCCGAAACGGGTGTATACAAACAGACGGAACATCTACGTTCTTTTAGTAGTCTTCTCTAAAATACTTTAACTTAGTCGCTTCAAGGCTAAGCCCGCCACCTTAGCCTAAAAGCTAGATTCACCACCTTCCTGCAGACAGACCCCGGGCCCACCTCCATCCGGGCCAATCAGCGCCCGTTCAATGCAATTCTGAAATGTGAAAGCACCAGCAGAGGCTTGTGGTTCCAGGATTCGAGGCTTGCAACCCAAATCAGGACTAAAGTGCCCCGAATGGCGTATTTACGAGATTTGCATGCCGTGGTGTTTTGGTTTCAGTATCATGAGGAAATTTAGTTTACGAGAGGGTTCGAAAATGGCTCCGCTGTAGAATGTTCCGAGGTGGTTATGTCCGAAGGTTTAGGCGGACCACAAGGAAGGTTACAAAGCACAACCTCCTAAACTTAGTTCTGGAATGTTTTGGGCAAGTTTCGGTGTGTTTTGGGCGGGCGGTCGCCTAATCCGGCGAAAGTGGCACCCGGCAGCGGATTCGGCTGTTTTGGCACTTTCCGTCAGCGCCAGATCCTTCCTTGTTTTGGGGCCAGAAATTTCCAGAAACTGCTGTGCTGATTTAGTCGACGCAAGCACTATACCATGCCCGAAAGGGAAATTGCTGAACGGAATGGGTGAGGTGGGAGTCCGGCGCTGGCCCCAGTATTATGGAATTGACTCGAGTTGAAGGGAAGCAGGTGAGAAAGGATTTCAATTGATCTCGGAACTGTGAAGTTCGGAGGTATTGTTTGGTTCGGTGGCATGATGTGGAGCTTTGCATGTCTCGGACTTGGCTGCGAATGCCCTCCACTACTCAGCATCTCATAAAAACTTCTCTATTCAACTGTTCTTGATTCTCTTTTGAAACCGTAATTTGAAGCAGTGTGCTACAATTCAGTGCCACCTACTTTCGTCTAAACGGACGGAATTTGTTCACCCACCGTGGAACTCGACCATTGACTGGATTTGGCGAGATCAGGCCATTCAGTAGCTCGCATCAACAATTCTCTTGACAGAAGGCGCAATTGCAGGTGCCAGTTTCTTGGTCTGGTCGGTCTTCTGTCGCCAAGATACCACCAAGCATTGTGTTTTGCCTGGGCACCTCTTGTCTCGTGATGAAGGCTCTAGAAATGTAAAGATAATGTCGAGGGCCACTGAGCCGTGAAGGTTTCAAAAATGGCCGGCTACTGGGATCTTATAGTTTGGGGTGGTTGGCCAACTAATGAGATTCACGACAGTATCATGACGAGGACGAAAATTTGTGGCCATATAGACCTGGCAAACTTCGAGTTCTAGAGAATTGTCGAGAGGTCTGAGATATCGCTGGAGATTTATCTATCAATATTTGAAGGGTCAACTCAAATTTCTTCAACTCTCGAGAAGGCTAAGCTGCCTTCCAAGCAGGTGTTGTATCTACCATCTGGTAGAAACGGTGAAATTGGCGTATCGGTGGGTTCTTTTAACTACAATCTATGGTTTTCTATAGCTGGGGAGAAAATCTTGAGTATGCTCTCTAGCGACCTTTAAGCGACGTATCTACCGAAAAAAAGAAGAAAAAAAAAAAAAAAAGAAAAGGAAAACGACTTGGTTTGGTAAGCTGTTTAGCA
Organism: Candidozyma ruelliae; assembly: GCA_030582895.1. Lineage (NCBI taxonomy): Eukaryota > Fungi > Ascomycota > Pichiomycetes > Serinales > Metschnikowiaceae > Candidozyma > Candidozyma ruelliae. Next base: position 624,848 of record JAJMHE010000003.1, read on the forward strand.
TAGTATAGGCGACAAACGAGCCAGGGCCTTGAAGGCTCGGAATAACTGTCTGTGAAGAAGCCAACTGTATATCTGTCAGGATCAAGGAGAACCCATTGTTCAATGGAATCTATGATGTTCAATAAATTGGCCCTGTCCGTGTCTCTTGGACCATGTCTGGGACAAGAAGAGGCTGATCCGACTAGTAATTAAAGATTCCCAATAACGGTCAGCCAGTTCTCAACCCAACACGAAAGAGAAGTCACGCTTAGGAATATCGTAGCCCAAATTTTCGGAGCGACTAAGTACACCAAAAAGTCCTTCTCTTCTTCGACCCTACCGAAGCTAATACCACACGGAACAAAGAAAGTAATACTCATTGTTGAACTCGAGATCTATACCTCACTTGGCGTGGTATTCGGTGATGGAGCCCTGCAATAAGGTTAATTAAACATTTTTTTTTTTTTTAAATTCAGAGTTCCCATCCCAAGTTGAATGAAGTCCACTCTGAGAGATCCCGGCTTAGCACACAATCCGCATTCGCTACCTTCGATCGTATCAGATAACTCTGACCTGCCCGGTGATTAGATGGCATAGTAGTGTTAGAAAACCAGATTTCCCTCAAAGCCCACATAACCAATCTTCAAAACACACACTCTCCCCTTCTATTTATCCATTTTGTATTGTTTAGATGTCTCTTTCTGTAACTTCCTGATATCCCGCTATTCGTGTACCCACTGGGAATAGCTGCAAAACGGCTTTCTCAGGCTTCGCTCGCACGTGATCGCACGTCACGCGACCCGACCACATACTCTTTCGAATCTATAGCGATTCCAGTCCACCACCAACTCCCGGCTTTGGCACATACCCTCCCTTTCCAGCCCGCCAATGTCGTCAGAGGAGCTAGCGCAGTTTCCAGCGACCAGCCGCTTTTTTTCGCGGTTGCCGGGCGACGCCCGAGGGCCAAGTTCCAACCGTTCCACGAAAACCATCCATGTCAGTAACTCCACCTCCAGCTACATGCCCTTCAACCACTCGCAGACCAGGCCGAGGCAGAATTACCCCATCAACTTGTTCAACTTGCCCAATAGAATCAGTCTAGACGAGAAAGTGGCGCCCCTGCCGTACCACAAGGGCGCTGAGGAAATCCCAGTATTTCACTACGACCATGCCACGATGAGCGATCCGATCCTGTTTGCAGAGGCGATGAAGGAGCAGGGGAGCCGGTTTGGCGCTGTCAAGATCATCATGCCGGAGAATTTCAACAATATGGCCCGGACAAACTTCCAGGTCAATCCAGATCTGTTCCAGTTCAAGACGAACAGGATCTCGACCAACCCAAACGAGAACGAAATTATGACACGTCTCCGATTCTATAACGAGCTCATAAAGTTCCATATCGAAGCCTACCAGAAGTCCGAGTCACAGAGCTCGCCTGTCAAGATGGAAACCGAGCCTGCTGCTGAAAATGGTGCTTCTGAGCCTGCTGCACCCAAAGAGCCCAAAGAGACCAAGGAAGAATCGTCAAAACAGCCTCTACCGCGTCCCAGGGTCCCCGCCTTCTTGCACAAGCTCCCCATGATGGACAAAAGACCGCTAGACTTGTTTGACTTGTTCCGTCTTGTGGTGATGAGAGGAGGCTACAACGAGGTGATCAACAGGAAACTCTGGGCCCAGATCGGGCGTGAATTGGGCTACAAGGGGAAGATCACAAGCAGTTTGAGCAGCTCCCTCAAGCTTTCGTATGCAAAGATTCTACACCCGCTTGAGGAGCATTTGGGGTCCAGGTGTGGGTACATTGCAGGTTTAGCAGAGGCTTCGAATACACTTGATGAGGAACCTGCGGCCAAAAAACCCAGATTGGAGTCTCATCCGCCCTTGCTTTTGGGGTCGGCCAGAGAGTTCAGACGCTCTGTACGTGCAAAGTCCAGCAAGGGCATTCTTCTCAACAAACCGCATCTCATCGACTTGAAACCGCCGCTCGTGTTTTCCACATCCAGTAATCAGAACACAGAAAATTCCGGAAAAACACCAAAAAGCACCACAACGTGCTCTCTCACACCGGCTGCCCAGATCAACAGCTACCTAAAGTTCCTCAGCTCAAACTCTGCAAACCTTCAGGACGCTTCCAGGCACGAGCCCAACGGAAGATCATCTTCCGTGTATACACTTCGGCAGTTCATTGAGAAGGACTGCAAGTTCCAGGAGGTCTTGATCTCGTCGAATCCCACGCTATTTGGCAAAAACAGCGAAAGACCAATTGCGTCTCCTCCTCAAAGCGTTGGCCAACAGAACGGATTCCAGGTGAACGAGGAATCTGGCGATGTCACGCCACAAGCACTTGAAGAGGTGTTTTGGCAACGTGTGTGTCGTGAAGGCGTGGACGATGTGTTGGACGGATTAAAAATTGAAAATGGCTTTTCCTTGCTGCATTTGGCTAACAGCTCCGGGTTTCTCAGGGTAGGTGACGATTTCTTCAACTATAAATCCCAACTCAACGCAAACAGCCAGCCAAACCAGAGTCTTCCCTCTTCAGGAAGCGACGGATCTCCAAAAAGCCAGGAACTTATATCCACAGCAAGCAGCCAAAGCGGCACGCCAACTCCAGTGGACACCCCGATCATTTCTGCCAGAAACTCGTTCACTGGAAGCACCGAGACTTCTATGACATCTACTTCACACAACGAAGCACTCATCCTCAATTGCCAGCCGTACATATCACGCACGATAGGGAACTCTTTGGCACCTTTCAACCTTCACAACATTCCAACTTTGCCCAACTCTCTACTTGGGGCGTATCTTGCTCACGATATCAACAACAATGACATTTCTAACTCCCAGCTCAATGTGGGGATGACTTTCAGCACAGAGAACTGGCATTGCGAAGATCACTTCTTACAGCGGTGCAGTTACCATTTCTTCGGAAGAAGCAAGCGCTGGTACTATATTCCAGAATCCGAGTTTGCCAAGTTCGAGGACCTCCTCAAAGAGGTCAACTACAAGAACAGCGGAGCGAAAGTCAATTTGAACAGCAACTTGGACTGTTGGCAGATTCCAGAGTTGATGAGATATCTCAATACGGACGACAGCACGCTCAGTTTCGAGTACGACTGTCTTCTCATTTCGCTCGAGAATATGATCAGCCCTTATCCTGAGATTCGAGCATTTATCAACGACCCCGAGTTCCAAAAACTCATTGAGTTCCAAAGATCTAAGAGGGGAGGCATACTACACAACCAGGAATACTTCATCACTCCCGAAATGCTCAGAGAGAGGAACATTCGCTTTACAACTACATTGCAAAGACCCGGAGAGCTCATTCTCCAATACCCCAAAACCTACTCTGCCTCAATCTCTTTGGGTTTAAACATTGGTGAGGAGGTCAACTTTGCCTCCAAGAGCTGGCTTGATTATGCAATTGAGGGAGAAAACTGGCTCAAGGACCAGGGTTTGCTTCCCAACATCTCAGTGTTCAAGCTTCTTGTGAACATTGCCAATCTATATGAAAACAACTGCGGCAGCTTTGATGCAGATGTGTACAACAAGACATCAGAATGCTACGACAAGCTTCTCGAAAGTGAACTTGACCGCAGAATGAAGGTGAGATCAATTGTCAAGATGAAAGAGATTGTCATTGAGGAGCGAAGCGCACACGATGCGGACGACATTGCTGACGATGATCTTCAAAATGTGTACCCCTCGAAGGTTGTTATCACCAACGCCAAGGACTCAGAGCTGTTCTCCTTGTCTCTTGATAATTTTATTGAGTACGCGCAAGCTCTTGAAAGTCAAGCACAGAATGAAAACGGACAATGGCAGCTTCCAGATTTCATCAATCTGTCAACTTATAGAATCGAGCTTCATGTGTTTTTGTCGGACGACCGCTTGAAGAACTACCAAAAGACTCTTCGAGGTTACTCTGTTGAGTTCGATGATTGGGTTGCCAATTACGAGGAGTTGATGCGTGAGAGTGAAGACATATCTTTGAAAGCTTACAAGAGCTTGCTCAGTGATGGCCAAAAAATTCTTTCAGCTCTTTCGAGCGCACATCCAAGGTTCAAGCGGTTTGTTTCCAATGGGATGAGGATACAAGAAGACACAGAGCGAGAGCTTAGAATGTCCCAGTTCAAAAGCTACGTTGAAAATCTCGACAACTTCGTAACTCATTGCAACGAGGTTATCGAGGAATGTCAAGCTGTTTTGTCTCTCAAACATCAACAAAGAATTCGAGGAGCTCCAGAAAACGCTTCACCTCCGGAACAGGATAAGCAAGGCAAGCTATCCACTTTGTTAGATCTCGCTACGAAGATCCCAAACTTCAATTTCTATGCTCCTGAGTTCGACCAGATTCTTGAATTTAAGAATGAGATACAAAACTTTGATCGTGCTTGCAGAAACTTGATCTCAAAGGCCAACGTTCAACAATCTGAGCTTAATGACATGATCAATTTGGGCACGTCATTCGGCATCCAATTGCCCGTTCTCGACTTTTTAATTAGACTCCGCGATAGAGAGGTTTGGTTGAAGACATACGATACGTTGTATGAAGGGGGTGACCCTTTTGCTGGCAAAAAGGAGGTTTATTCCCTTTCCCATCTTCAAGAGCTTCGAGACAATGGCTTGCGAGTTCTTGCTACCGAGGATCTTACAAAATTACAGCAAGTCGATCTGTACTTGCGAGATGGTCATGCTTACGATGAGAAGGTCAAGGATTACATGAAAGCACACAGGAGACTCGAAAGTGTTGACCTTAACGAACTCCATTCGTTGATTGTGGATATGGAGGATCGGGCCAAGGAACGGGGCAAAAAGCGTCTTTTCGTTTACATGGAGTCGTATCAAGAACTTGTTGACTTGAAAGCGCAAGCACCACTTATTGAATTCTTGCAAAGCTACCGGACCAATTCACCAAATTTGTTCACGACAAAGCAAATGATGGCAGACTTGAGGAAGTCAAAGTACGATTTTGATGATTCGGAAATTAACGCTGACTACGAGAAGTCGCTCAAGTGGGTTGAGTCGTTGTGGTCTGCAATTAAAAAAGTGAAGACATCTTTTGGATCCAGATCAAAGCGTTCGTTCGACACACAGTCCTTGAAAGTCGCTGTGAATACAGAGTTGGCCAAAAAGATCACTACAATCTACAACAAACTCGCAACAAACCTCTCAGACAATGAGACGGATCCATTTGAGAGATCTGGTGGATACGTATATCTCAAGGATATCGAACCCGCCTATGATGAGCGTCATCCTTTGAGATACTGTCTTTGTCGTGAATTTGAAGACGGCATCATGATAGAATGTGATAGATGTCACGAGTGGTATCATATTTTCTGTGTCAAGGAGAAACTGGAGATTGAAGAGACCGAGGAGAATTATGTGTGCCCTGCCTGCGTTTTACTTGATTCGAACTCAATGATGTCTGAATTTGCCAACGAGAAAGTGTCTGACACTGTCATTGATGAGTTTGTCGCTTCTGGAAAAAGTCTCAATATTCAACCAACAAGCGAGTTAGGAGAATTGAAAAAGCTCAAGGATCTCATTGATGGTTTCAAAAAAGAGTTTTCGGCCGATGGATTCACGTCAGAGCAGAATGCGCTTCTGGTCCACAAAGCCGCTTTTGTTTTCAGAAAGGTCTTTGGTGCTCCTGTGATCATGACCTCAATTTATGAGGTTTTGTTGGATTTCTTGAAGTCCAACAGCAATTGGCTCAACGTACCTAAGCCGCAAATTCCTCCAGTCAAGCCTGTTGAGGAGGCTGCTCACCCAATGGATAATCAGCAAAGTTTGAATGATGTTCCAAAATCACCGGGTCATGAAAACGAGCTTCCAAAGAAGAACAAAGTCCCTAGAGAGGCTGAAATCCCAAAGAAACACGAAGTTTCAGAGGCTGCTCCTGTCCAAACTCAACAGGTTCAAAGTGAAGTCGCCAACACTCAGACTCCAAGCAACACCAATGAACTAGTTTCAGCTACTCCTGCTGCTGAGGCCAGAAACTCTGATGACGACCACGTCGAATCTGATCCAACTCTGGATCAACCAGTGTCTGCAGCGATGGAGGAAAAGCACATTGGTATCACTCTTCCTCTGCAATCTGGTGAAGGTGAAACTGACAAGGGTGTCTACATCAGAGCACCAACTTTTCAAATGCCTCCTAGCGCTACCCAACAGGTGAATACAAGCTTAACTGAGAAGAGGGGAGATCTATCAAGCAAAGCAGTTTCTGAACCTAGAGTTACTGATGCCAGTGAACTGCTGACTTCTGTGCCTGTCACGGCTCAAAACAACTACATTCCCCCACAGGTGGCTTCGACAGAAGTTCAAGAAAGCAAGAATCAGAGTCCTCAAGTGGAAGCGGTCCCTAGGCTGAAACAGGGTGAGAGTACACCTGAAGCCGAGGAGGTTTCCATCACATCTGGAGACAGCTCTGTATCGAAAGTGGTGAAGGATGATTTGAGCTCAGAAAACAAGGGTGACGACCATATCGCAAATTCTCAAATGAAGACAGACACGAAAATTGTCACAGATCCATCTCCTGAACCAAAGGCAGCGTCTGCGCAGACCCAACTATCTGATATTGCATTTGACAATGCACCCGCAAGCCAGGAAGAGGTAAATGATGAACAAAAAACGGGGGCCCCTCAGGCTCCCGATGCGTCGCCTGCTGAGGAAATTGACATGGCAAAGGTTCCATCTCCCGTGCTCTCAGCGCCTGTTAAAGCACTTGAGGTTGCAAAAGAGATCTCGCGAGAATCGTCAACAATCTCGAGACCCACCGAAGAAGATGACGCTCTGAAGGAAGGATCTCCTGCTGTTTCAGCTAATTTTGCTACGCCAGTGAACTCCATCACTGCCGAGGAAGCTGAGCCCGAGAACACTGCATCAAACTCTTTAGAAGTTCCTGAACCTTTGCAAACGGCGGAGACTTCAAAGGCCCCTTCTGAGGATAATCCAGCGAACGAGACTACGAGCGTTCCTGCTCCAACTCCTCCCATTCAAGATACCACTCCGAAGGTAGATAATTTGGATTCTCAGATTGAAAAGACTATACAGCCTTCGGTCCCAATATTTAGTCCACCACCGAAGCCAGAAGAACAAGCCTTGCCGCCCGAGAGCTCGACTCAGGCACCTGTTTCGACAAAAGTAAGTCCTGAGCCAGTATCTGAGCCCTTTACCGAGCCAGTCACTCATCAATTGCCAGCGAAAGCACCAGGACATAAAGTCGAACCAGAAGTGGCGGTGAAACCGTCTGAAACACATGCTTCCCGGAGTATTGCACGTTCAGAACCGGGAGATGACACTCTTTTGGCATCTTTGGCGGCTGATTTTCCCAACGCCTCAGCGTACCCCGACATGACGTACGTTGACCAGACCTTGTCGTTTGCACCTTCGCTGAGTGAGCAAAATCGAGAAAAAACACCCCAGAGCACAAACTTGTCTTCTGATGCTCTTGGAGAGATGCTTTTGGCTGAGCTCGAGGAGCCAGAGAAGCCCAAAAGCCCACAAAACGGGGAGCAGAGTTAGGCTGGCATAAAAAAATTATAGAGAAACGAAGCAATTACGAAAGATTCTGTAGAATTCCTCCAATGACATTGAATGCAGCCTAGTTTCGGGAATCCTCCTACTTCTCACTTCGCAGCCATTCCTGTAAGTAGTAGTACTACATCAACAGATCCAAACCATACACTTCCAGCAATGGGCTCCATATATGGCCAATTCATAGAAACATGCTGGCAGAAGGCGGGGCAGGATCTGAAAAAGGGTTATATCACTGTTTCTGAAGTTCCCAAACTAATACGCGAGATGGAGGCGTTTCTCGGAGTTTCACTGCTTTTGAGCAAACAAGAACTAGCTATTGTGGACAAAATGGCCCGGGAAAAGCCCACTTTGAAGCTTTTCCAGCGTGACGTGGAGAAATTCGTGCTACGGTTGGTGAAAGCAGACTCGATGGAGGCGTTTTTGAAGAAAAGAGCGAATACGACAAAGTTCACACTAACGCGTCTCTTGGATAACTTTACGAGTTATTCGAGCAAATGGGGAGACCTGACGCGGCCGTTTTCACAGCCTGAGGATACAGTAAGGCTAAGGGAGAGGTTTGACTCGAGGCTAGGTGCGGGGGATGCAAAACTCCCGAAACTGGAACCCAGAGAGCCTACTGCCAGTCTACCGTTCAGGAACGTGAAGGATGAATTCAAAAGAGAAGAGAATAGAGATTACGAAGAAAGATTTGTTCTGACGACTGCAAACGGCGGGAACAGACGAAACAGTGTAACTTATCATTCAGATGATCGTGAAGAACTACGAAGGAAGATCACACAGCTTGAGAAGCTCTGTGAGCGCTACGAAACGCAGCTAGCACAAAAAGACGACCCACAGAGGGCTCAATTGCTCGAAAAGTTCCAAAAGGAGCTAGACGAGCAGGACAAGTTGATAAAGTCACTTCAGGCAAGAATGGGATTAGGAGGGCCCAGAGACAGGAAAGAGATCATTGCCAACCTCCCGTTCATCAAGCAGTACCTCCAGCGGGGCCCCAGCACCCAAATTGCCGACGTTGTGGCGCTAGTTCTTGCCTTTTTCGTTATTTTGAACATCCTCAAATTCGTTTACTACACTATTCTATGGCTCCTGTCGAGCTCTACAACACCCTTTTCATGGCTTCAGCAGCTCCCGTGGCTCGAGTACTGGGTCTACAACATAGCCGACTGGCTCGAGGGATAACCTGAAACCATAAATTATCGTACACATCGAATGAAATGATATATTCAAATACATTCAAAGAAAAAAAGACCAAAGAGCTCCGCCAACCGCTTAGTTCATCTGCTTGACCAAGTTGTTGATGAAGTGCTCTCTGTTACCGGTGTCACCACCCTGGATGAAGTGGAAGAACTTTCTGGTTCTGAAACCACCGTTAGGGTTGGACAAGTGGAATGGCCACAAGAAGTTGTTGACCTGCTTGAAGTTAGGACCAACGGTGAAGATCTCGTGGATCAAGTCCTCGATGGAGACGATACCGTACTTGCCCAAAGCGGCCTCGATGATCTGGTTGTCAGACAAAGCGACTCTCTGGGTGTTGATCTTACCGTAACCTCTCTTGTAGATCAACTTTCTGACGGTGGCCAAGTTGGGGTAACCGTAAGTGATGTATGGCTCAGCCAACTTGAGCAACTCAGAGGTAGCCTTGGTGACCTTGACGAAGACACCAGAGTTGATCTGGGTCAAACGGAGCAACTGCAAGATCTTTCTTGGCTTAGGTGGGATCTTGGAGATACCCTTGATTCTGATGACGAACACCAACTTAGGCTCAGCCTCAACGTAGAAGGAGTTGTTGGCCTTGGCCTCACGCTTGGCCTCAATGAGGGCACGCTCAGCGTCTCTGTACTCCTTGTAGTAGGCGGCGGTTCTCTCAGCGATAGCCTTTCTCTTCTCCTTGTTGGCCTGGATGTTAGTACTAAAACTCGTGAAGTTGTCCCAATTCTCAGTCCCGAAAGATGGTTAACTGATAGACAGCATAGCCGTGGCTAGTCATATGCGAATGGAAATATCATCTTCAAAAAGGGACTCTGGAAAGCGCAGAACATACCTCCTTTCTGGCGGCCTTGTCGGCGGCACGCTTCTCCAAGACCTTAGCGTCGGTCTTGGTCTTCTTGATCTGAGTCTCTGGTCTCAAAGTACTAATGTTAGTCATTGAAGAAAAAATGTTGGGTCTACGAGGATGGTGAGTTATGACAAGTCGGGACAAGAGTCAGGACAAAATGCAACAAAAAGTCAGAGACTTTTCTGAAATCTGTTGAAAACAAATTTGTGTTTGTTATAGCGCTTTCACAGAGACCAAGGGTCTGGGGAACAGCACTGTCATAACGAAGCAGTGGAACAAGTCTATTGCGAGAAGCTCGCCATAGTTTTCTGATTCCACGCCTCCCTCCAGGATTGCTTTTTGCATTGCTGAAGGACACCATACCTCAGGTCGAACTCTGCCGAGCAGGAAGTAGTGATGATTTTGGAACATACGTAGCCATTGTGAGTTGATGATGAAAAATTGAGACATGCGGATGTGAAGATTTTATATAGAGTGAGGAGTTTTTCGGTACTGCAGGGGGCGCGATGGCTGCCAGCTTTTCGGCGAGCGTTTAGGGCTGCAGCCCTAAGCGATCGAGAAGTCGATGGAGAGGGTAAAGAGATTCTTCAGTAAAGAGTCTCTATTCTTTTCCTTTTTTTTTTTTTTTTCTGTTGTTTAATTAATCTTGATTCATGTCCTTTCAAAATCTTGTAGCTCGCTCATCGGCGTGAACGAATGTGTGGGGGTCTAGGGCAGTTCTCAATAAGGAATGGCTGCAAAGTATGCTAGAATGTTTTACGGAAGAAAGAGTACTTAGTTGGGGGGTTTTTTTGTCATTTCAACCGAAATGAAAGTCTCTCCTCGTATTTCGATGATTGGAGCCTTTGTGGTAAGATGTAAAAGCCATTATTCTTATTGCCTCCAAAGACGAATCAAACCTCTAGTTGAAATTGGACTTGATAGAAGCTGCACTTCCATGCTTCGATTTCTAATTTGGCGGAAGATCGTCAGCTGTACTTCTTAAGAATCGACTAAGTTTTATTCTGATGTTAGAAAGGAGAAATCGATGATTCTTTCATCCTCTCTCTTCCTCGAAACGGTAGCCTCTGCTCTATTCCTATGCAGATGGATTTCGTTCCTTTTCTTTCAAGACTCTCAATGATTTTTATTTCTCGGTTGATTGTAAATTCTCTTTGCAAAGCGCCAGCATTATCCAGGGTGACCCTTGACGACCTTTATTGAAGATAATAGTACATGACTCTCGTGATACTTTCACCGACGACAGAGATGGGCATAAATACGAGACTCTAGAGTTCTCTTCCATCAACACTTCATAGAGGCAAGTCAAAATTCAAAGAAGATGCTCATCGCTTGCACCCACAATGTCCAAATAGTACACTCCGAGTCTCGGTGGTGTTGAGAAACGGACCCAATCTGACGGAGCAGGTTTCTTGATGTAGGGTTTCCTCAAATTAGGCCATTGCTCTTCTTTAGCTAGATACAATCATGTTTGCTAAGCGTCCTACTCATCTCGTTTGCTATAGTCTCCTCGGCAGAGCCTCTGTTGCCCGGCTAAAACCCCGTTTTCCAGCGATCTTAGTGTTCCACTTGCAATTTTGGGCTAATTGCGATGTCTCATATCTCTGCGATAGGTTTGCTTGGGGTCCTCATTTAGTGGTTCTTGTGGAAATCCCTCCACACTCACCACTGCTCTTTTCGTAAAAAATCATACTTACATCGAATCAAATCTCCTTTTCTTCATCCTCCAATACATTGTGGCCAGCCGGGAAAGCGGTGATAATTTTGCCGTCTTTGCGGCCCCGATCTGAAAAGCCGCTATGATAACATCGAGGCCCTGCTTTTGATCTAACACAAAACCGCCTTCTGTCAACCATTTGACGAGCCCATTTCATCTTGACACGAAACGATTTTCAATAAATAATTTTCTATTAATTTCAGCAAATACTAATCTCAAATGACCTACAAGTTGTGCTTCCCAAGTCTCATACACGGCCGGTTGCAAAACCCGTCAACGCAACAACCTACTTGTATTTAACCTTCCCGCCCAACACAGAAGGTCGGTAAGCTGCCACCTCCATTCCGCAAATGACCTTCACGATTACACCAAAAAGCCCCGTTTTCCCTATCAAATTCCCAATTTCCTTCACACACCACCCAGACTGCCGGATTCGTTCGCTTATCTCTCGACGCACCTCTTATCTCTAGAGCCGCCCAAGCCGAGTGGGCCTACCAAAAGGAGAATTCGACACGACAATAGATGTCATTTGTGGTTTGCGTTGATATTCAACGTCGATTATGCAAAGTCGCCATTTTCAATCGGGCTTGCAGGCAAACCTGACTTTTCGACCTGCCCTGTTGGAACATCGCTTATCTGGAGAAGAATTCACACTACCAATTTTCACGATGATTAAATACGCCAGTGTAGCCGTAGAAAATATTCGAAAACAGAGATGGTCCACCCAGTGCTACTGAGAGAGGAGATCTTGGAGGCTGTGACCTCGGATCGCAAGTACTATAACAATACTCAAAACGTTGAAACCCCCAATATCGATGCCTTGCACACCACGGATAACGATCTTCTCGCCCAAATCGGGTACAAGCAAGAGCTCAAAAGACGGTTCAACACCATCCAGGTCTTTGGTGTGGCTTTCTCGATCATGGGATTGCTTCCCTCGATTGCAACCACTCTCAGTTATGGTATCACGGCAGGCCCCGCTGGTGCCATTTGGGGGTGGCTCATAGCGTCGTGCTTCACTCTAATTTTGGGAATTGCCATGAGCGAAAACGCCTCTTGCCAGCCTACTTCGGGAGGGCTTTATTACTGGACTAATTTCTATGCTCCTCCCCGTTTGAAGTCTGTGCTTTCTTTCGTCATTGGCAACACCAACTCGCTAGCGTTGCTCTGCGGATTTTGCTCCATTGACTACGGATTTGCCCAGGAGCTTCTCAGTATTGTGGTGATCGCCAAAGACGGCGATTTCGAGATCACCCAGGCCAAAACTTATGGTGTTTTTGCCGCTTGTATCATCGTGCACATGCTTGTCACCAACATTTCTTCCAAGCACGTTGCTGCGTTGCAAACGACCTCGATTGTGTGGAACGTGTTGATTATCGCCATGTTCATCATCGCCTTGCCAATTGGGGCCTCCAGAGGGCTGTTCAAATCGGCCAAATGGGTGTTCACCCACTTTGACAACCCCACAGACTACCCAATGGGATGGAACCAGGTGTCCAACGCCTGGCAATCGGCAATTTGGACGATTGGTGCCTTTGACTCCTGTGTCCACATGTCTGAGGAGTGCAAGAACGCTACCAAAGCTGTGCCTATTGGAATCATTGGCTCCATTTCTGCCTGTGGCATCATTGGCTTCATTATCTTGATTGTTACGTTTTTCTGTATTCAGACGAACGACATGGAGACCGATATTTTGGGCACTTCGTTTGGCCAGCCCATGGCGCAAATCATTTACGATGCCTTTGAGACGAAGCCGGGCCAGGGAAAGCCTGTCGCCATTGTTTTCATGCTTTTCATCACGATTGGCCAGTTTTTGATGGGTGCCTCGATTTTGACCGCCATTTCTAGACAGCTTTTCGCCTTTGCCAGAGACAATGGTCTCCCATTCTCTTGGTGGATCAAGAAAGTGCACAAGCAGTGGTCTGTTCCTATTCACGCCGTTATCACTGGTGCTTGTGCTGCGCTTGTCATTGGCTGTTTGGTATTGATTGGAACCACTGCCGCCAACGCCTTGTTTAGTTTGGGAATTGCTGGCAATCTCCTTGCTTGGTCAATGCCAACGCTTTTGCGGTTGATTTACAGCGAAAAGTTCAAACCAGGACCCTTCTACTTGGGCAAATTCTGGACACAAGTCAATGGATGGATTTCTGTCTTTTACACTGTCTACGCCATTATTATGGTGATGTTCCCGCTGAACAAGAACCCAAGCGCCGAGGACATGAACTACTGTGTGGTCATTGCTCCGGGGGTGTGGCTTTTGTCCTTGATCTACTACTTGGTCTATGCCAGAAAGGTGTACCACGGTCCTACCAAGACTACCGATGTGGACGAGGAGGAGGAAGGAAGCAGCAGCAGTTTTGAACGGGTTCACGAGTCGCTTGAGGAGGAGAAGGCCTATAGAGGCTAGAGAAAAATAGAGAGAGAGAATTGAACTGAAGTGTCGTAAATAATGAACGGTTTATTTTTGAGTTGATAGGGAGTTTGTAATGTTCGTAACAGACAGCGAAATCAAGGACATTTTGGGCAAGTAGTCTAGTGTTTCAAGCAAAATAGTTCTCATTTATGGCTAATATTCTTGTTTCCTCTGGGAACCCAATCAAAAAATAGAAAAAATGTTGTGATTTGATGTGATGCCTGCAAGAGGGAACTAACAAAGTAAAATTGTGGAGATAAATTAAGGCTCACTCAGACAATCTACCCAGGTAGAGGTGAAAATGGGAGATTCTGTCCTCGTTAAGAGAGGATTATATAGCAACGATTTCGGCAACCTAACTACGGACCTCGGAGATATTTTAAAATTTGTACTGTAGACATTGGTCATTTGTCGTGCTTGGTCTGCCAGCTTTGCTACACTTCACATCACAACCTAAAAGCAAAATCATTTATTTTCGTGAAAGCATCTTTTTCCAACTTGCTCACTTGGAGAACTTGTAGTCGCCCAGGATCCACCTGTTGACCAAGTCCAACGAGTTCTCCGGCTGGTCGTATGGCACCATGTGGCCAGCGTCGTAGACACGAACAAAGGTGAACTTGTCGTAGTTCTTCACTTCACCAGCCAAAACACCATCTCTGGTGCGCCATGGACGCAATGGCTGCACCTCAAACAAGTCGTGCTTAGAGTACTCCAAAGCGTCAGACCAAGCATGGTTGCCCAACCAGTTGCAAATGACATCCTTGTCGCCCTCGTACAACAAAACAGGAATGTCCTTCTCCAACAACTCCGCAACATACTGCTGGAAAGGCTTCATGCCGTCACCGCTCAAAATAAAGTTTCTGAATACTGTTTCGTCGCAGCCTGTGAAGCTTTCGGTCTCAGCTCCCACGGCGTCCTTCACAAACTCGAGGTTCAAGTACTCGTCAATGTAGTCCTGCTCGACATAGCAAAGACCGCCGTCAGGGCATTCTTTACGGATATCGTATGGGTTCAATCCCGTCTCCTGGTAAGGAGCAAAAAGCCTCTCGCAGTACAATCCAGCAGGAACACAGGTGAAGGCGTTCTGGACAGCATAGCAGGCTCTGGTCAAAGTAGCACACAAGGGGTAGTCTCTGTCCATTTTCTCGCACTGCTCTGTGGTCAAAACGGGCTTGTAGCCGCCCTCTCCGCACATCATGGGTCTGTAGTATTTGTACTGAATCAAGGGATCAGTGATACCGTTTCCGATCAAAACCGACGTCAACTCGAACGAGCGGTCGGCATTGTTGATGATTTCAGACGCAAAGGCGGGGATGTAGTGGCCAGCGTACGACTCGCCTGCGATGTGGAACTTGTTCTTGGTGAACTTAGGGAACTTCTGGAAGAAAAGCTCCAAAAAGATGAAAACGTCCTTAGCGGCGGCAGCGGTTGAGGAGATCTCCTCACCCTCGGTGTACGAATATCCTACACCAACGGGCTGGTCCAAGAAAATAACAGAAGCGTTGCTGTTCCACGAGTACGGGTTGAAAGTTGGCTGCAAAGTAGCATTAATCGAAGAAGGTCCCAACTCGAAAAACAAACCAGTTGCAGAAGAGCAGCCGGGACCGCCGTTCAACCACAAGATCACGGGGTCGTTGGCAGGGTCGTTCCTCGACTCGAAAAACCAGTAGAAGAAGTGTTTCTGGAGCTCCTTCACATCCAAGTACCCAGTGTACTGCTTGACAGTGTCCAAGCCCAAAATCTCGGGATTTGTCTCCTTCACTCTCAATGCGTGAGCAGGGTAGCGGGCGTCGCTCAAAACTTCGAAATTCCGTACTGGACCCTTGAGCTTGTTGTTCATGTTGCTCAGCTTGGGGTTCTTCAGCGCTTTGTACTTCTTGAGAGCCTTAAGCAAGGCGTCTTTGCCCAATTCGTTGCTCAATTTGCTCCAAACGTCAGACACTGTAGTAAAGCCGTTGAGCTCCAATTCCTCGGCAGAAACGTCGTTATACGTATCTGGCTGATTGCCTCCAATGTTAACCACCTCCTGGGGACGACCAAAAAGACCCGAAATGGGCTTCAAAAACGAGCCATTGACAGCTGCAGCACTAAGAGCCGCCACATAAAGCAGCGAAAGTTTCATTTTAAATCAGTATAGTAGAGCACTTCCCGGGATTCCAAGTGGTTGCAAATTGCACTATCTTTTCTCACTCTGGGGCATGCGCAGTATAAGTAGCAGTTTAGATAAAAGCCGCGCCGTTGAACGGAACAGGATAAGCAACTGAGCAAAAAAGGGGGGTTTTGTTTTTGTGTGTCCTGGGCCTCTCGGTAACCGCTGTCACAATGCCACAAAACCAACCAATAGCGTAATCGACCTTCCAGCACTGCCACAGCAAATCCGAATATCTCCGACCGCCGAAGTTACGGTCACGTGATGCATTTCACATGATTCATCACGTGCATTCCTCGCTTCATCCGGCGTGCCGCTACCAAAAACACACCTACTCGCAAATCTTCAAAACACCAACCTACACTATCAAAACCAACAAATCATGCCCCTGTTCGTGCCAGTCCAGGGAATATCCAAAGTAGGGATCTCCTCAGACAGCTTGGCTGCTGCCCTGTACGCAGGAGGCTCTTTGGGAGCCGCTGTGAACCAGGAATTGCATGGCGCTGGTCACATGGGCATAGGGCCTTTGGACCGGATCATCATGTCGCTAGAGTCCGGGATCGAGTCAGAAATAGAATATGCGCTTTCGACTCTTACCTACTATTCGTGCAATGAGCCCAACTTGCTCGATTTCACCCAGCACGAGCTCATGGGCAGGGAGTTGATCAAGTACTTCGTGAAACCATACCACATGATTTTGGAGGGCAAGGAGAGCGAATTAAAGTCTGAAATCTTGTCATTGAGCTGTGAGTCTCTTTTATCGTTGAGAAACGCCGTTCAGGACCTTCACAACCAGCAGTGGCTCTGTCAGAGAGACAACTTCCGGAAATTTGCAGGCGAGGCACTCAAGTTCTTGGCCAATTGGTTCTACGCTCCAGGTCTGAGGAAATCACATCTCACGCAGTTCTCTGAGCTCTTCAGAGAGTCCTTCTTGTACTTGCTTGACATTCTTGATCCCCTCACGTGCTTCTACACCAACACGACAAAGAACGACTCCATGTTCCACACCTTCCTTTACATCTTGCCCCACACTTCCGACAGATACGTTTTGCTCAACACCATCAAGTGCTTGTACCACTTGCTCTTCACAAAGGCATCCATTGACCTGACGAAAGGAGATGAAGATGACTCCCAAGACACAAATAACTGCATAGACGCCTTGCTGGCGGATCATCTTCTGATCATAGCGAGAACCTTGCTCATCAATGATGACGAGCTTACATATGCCTCCTTGCTGTTCTTAAGGCAGTACTTGACTAGTGACGCATTGCATGCCCAATACCCCAAATCGGTTGCAAACTCACAGCGCCACCGTCTGAGGAAACTAATGAAAGCCAACAATATGGCCAACACGCACATCTTGTTCAAGCAGCTTCCAGAATTCATTGTGGCCAAGTTGCCGCTCGTTGACCCGCTGAAATTTCAGAGCAATGTGGCTGTGACATTCACAAAGCGCTCCGCGTACGCTGGAATCCCTATTAGCACAGCAAAACTCCCCAAAAAGCTCTACGACATAATCATCAACTTTCCCGAGCCTTTGAGAGCCACTACCTGGCTCCGGTGTTGCTACGAGCCCTACACGCAGGTTACAAACCCTGATGACAACACAAAGGACGTCGCTGCTGGTGAAGTGACGCAAATCTCGCTTTGGAAAGCTTACGAAAATCAATTCGAAGCGATCTGGAAGGACAGACTCAACCCCAGCTGGCCGAACTTGTTGCCTGCAGTGGACTTCATCAAAAACGTCAGCTCTGCATTCCCCAACTCGGAAGCCATGGTTGTGAACCTTCCACAGACTGATCCATCGCAACAACCAAGAAAGAAGTTTATTATCAAGGGCATCCAGCCTCGTCAGTTTCCTGTGACCATCGAAACCGGAAATTTCGAGGCGCTTAGAAGCACACCAGCCACAGCAGAAGAAAAGCACTCGCAGGAGGCTCCAATTGGGCACGTTGACGTTGAAGCTTTTGAAGCAGCATTGGCGGTTCAAAATGAGTCGTTGTTGCAGGCGTCTATTGGTCTCAGTGGGCCTGAAGATACGGACGCTCCATGGTACTCTCCAATCAACGGTGTGGCCCGCGACATTTTGGGCAAGTTAGTGGACGACATTCTCGAGCCTGACACGGACGGCGCCTACAAAAACGTGTTCAGGCAGTATAACCGTGAGTGGTTGCCGGATCTCGTTTACGTGAACCCGGGGCTCGTGGAGCAGGAGTACATCAACGGCAAGTGGTTGCTGTTCCTCTTGTGAACCACCAGAAACCAATATGTAATTATAGACATGTACTATAGCAATAAAAGTTAGAAAGATGGACCTCCAGATTTAGAGCATCCAAGTCGGCGCACGTGACCCCACCGCCTACAACCTCATTGAGAATCTCGCCATATTGTCATCATCACCACACTACTTTGGAACATGTCTAGACTTCCCTTTAGCGTGCGTGCCACGGATGCCGTGCATAGAATCTTTGTGTTGGGACTTTTCGGAATCACTGCCGTCGGTACCGGAAGCATCTTGTTTAATGTGTATGCGAACTCTGATTTCAGCGGGATGAACAAGAACAAGTTGAAGTTCGACAGGCAGGAGTTTGACGAGAAGCGTGCCCAGGAGACGCAGGAGAAGCAGTGATTTGGGAAATTTGGCCTGTAAAGAGGGCCAGGACAATTTGTACATAGGCAACATGAGAATCAAGGAAGAAGGCTGCTTTTCGTAGGTGGAATTTGATCAGGAGGTGTTTGGATTTTGAGATGTTATGGCTTCGGGGGAAAGAAAAGAAGGGTCTTGAGGGATGACACTTGGTGACATCGAGAAAAGGAGGTCGGCAGATTCTGCTTCTGAGTATGATCAGATATGGAGATTTCCTGTCAATCGCAGACTGATAATGGGTATTACATGGATATTGTGGAAAGTTCAGATCACGGAGGACGCTTTGAGATTCTTAACAAGCTGAGCTGTCGATGTGGAATTATCACTTCATCTAAGAGGCTGCAAAATGGTGGTTTTCAATGCATTATCAGGGTCCTTCACCTTCTGAAGGGAAAGTCTGTTTGAGCTCACGAATAGATCACCAAGCTACAGTCAAAGGACTCAAATTTAGGAAATCTCCTTAGATCAGATACATACCTGTTGCATCCCGGAGAGAGTGTATTATATAGCTACCCCCACGGAATATAACTTGCTTCAAGTCTGCTTATTATCGATTTTCAACAGTATCTCCAAATTAGCCTCTTGGTATATAACCGCTAAGTTTCGATCGGCAAAAGAACCAAAAATCGACTCTGGACGCAATCATCGCCGTTCTCCAGGCCTGATCCATGTATGCCTACTACACAGTGTGCGAAAATTTCGTGATATCAACCACTGATCTACCACAATGAGCCAGCGCAAAATCGACATCTCGCAGCTAGAACCGCAGCAGATCGTGGAAATCCGTAACTCCACAGAACAGGAAATCCAGCATTTCACCCAATCGCTCCAGGCGCTCCAGACCGCCCAATCAAAGCTCCAGGACTGCGTGAACACGATAGACAACATGCAATCGTCCAAAGGCGGGGAGTTGCTCGTGCCTATGACGGCGTCGTTGTATTTGCCGGGCAAAATCGTGGAGAAGGATAAGTTCATGGTGGATATTGGCACGGGGTACTTTGTGGAGAAGGACGCAGAGAGCGCCAGGAAGGTGTACGCCAAAAAGCTTGCCAAATTGGGGGAGGACTCAAAAAAGTTGAAGGAGATCTTGGTGCAGAAGAACGAGGTGATGAACAACCTCACGTTGGTGTTGAGGCAGAAGGTGATGGAGCAGCAGCAGCAACAGCAGGCGGCGCTGACATAGTGCAAAAGGGCACCAGTCGGAGAAATATAGATCTGACCAAAAGTGGCCTGGCCAGGTATTATCAAGATGCAACAATTAATCGGAAACTCTGCCTCCAGGGCAGGCTCCATGACAAAAGGTGTGAATCTCTCAAGTCGTGATATCAGCTGTTCCTGATCTCAGCGCTCGAGCTGCCGCTCTTCGCGGGCTCTTCATAGTCCTTGTTAAAGATAAACGGCTCCGCAAACGCCGCCCGTAGGTTCATGAGCTTCCGCTCGCCCAAGCCCTGGATATGTGATAGTCCGTCCAGCTCTGTGGCCATCTTGACTATCGACTTGAACGACTTGCAATTGGCCAACAAGTTGGCCACATCCGTCTTGTTCACAGCCCTGACCGTCGTCAAGGAGCTCACAATGGTCGAGTTGTAGTCCTCCTTCTTGAGGCCCTGGATGGAAGAGTCGATTTTCGAGCGGGCCATCTCGTTCTGCTTGAAATAGGCGATGTAGTTGCCGGCCTCCTCGAACAGCCACGCCACGACAATGGACAAGTCGTGTTTTATGCAAATGCTCAGCAACGATCGAATGGCGTCCTGGGGCGAATCGATATCCACAACCACCAAGAGCACCCGGAGCAACTCGTCGTTCTCCTGCCGCTCCTCCACCATCAGCGACCCGCCTTTCATTTTCTCTATCCGGCGCCACACGTATTCGGGCCGGAGCTTGTGGTATTTAAGCGAAAGAAAGAGCACCTGAAGTGTAGCGTTGATGTAGTAGTCCAGAAGAATCTGGCTGTTGTACGCCCACGGCGTGAGCTTCATGGACGGGCTTTCAAGAAGCGGGTTGCCTTTTTGTGAGTTGGCCACCTGCACCGCCGTGTACGTCTGGACGTTGTCCCTGATTCGTCTGGACCCGATCGGTCTGTTTGATCTGTGGCGGTTTTTTGGAGGCTGGATCTGGGCAGCCGAGTCGAGGTCGTTTCTGGCAGGCTGTAGAGATCCGCTCGACCGAGCTGGCTCGTTTTGCTGCTGAATTTGGCTCGTTGGAGCGGGTTGTGGTGGAGGTTGCTCAACAGTGGCTTTCTGGGCAGTCTCCAGGTTCCCAGTTTGGGCAGGCAGCGCCTCGTACGACTCACGCATTTTGCGGACGCCTTCTAGAATGCTGGCAAACGACGATTGGTCGATTTCGTCCGGCATGTTGGGAGTTTGGTGTGGTTTCTGGGGAGAAGTGGTCTTAACTATGGCACTTGTGTGGTGCGCGATATCAGTAGCTGAACATCTACAACTTCTACTACTCCTACTACACCTATTTCCACACACTCCAACTATCTCCACACCGGACCCCAAAAGCAATGGTACGTCCCATTCGTATTATATACTTCAAGGGTCCCCTCTACTAACTATAGTCCGCCCTCTTTAACTTCCAGTCGTTGCTCCTAGTCATCCTATTGGCGATTTGCACTTGCACATATGTCCACGCTTCGTGGCCAGCGCTCTTAGACAAGAACAAAAGCGGCGCTTTTGGCGTTTTCTGGAAATTTGCCCGAATTGGCGAGCGCTTGAGCCCCTACGTGGCGATAGGCTGCTTCATCATGGCATTCAATGTTCTATCCGGCTAGTTGCCAACTCCACTATGTACACTAGTTAATACAAAATCTTCCGATGCTACCCTCCAGCTGCTTATCTGAATTCGTACGCCTCGTTGACGGCGTTGCACAAAACAGGCGCCCTTTCGTTGCCCACGATTCTCTCAAGAGAGGCTCCGTCCCACTTTGAGAAAAGCGTCTTGACAAACGAAAGATCGATGTCTGCCTCCTCCTTGAAGATCGACTTCGCAACAAACCGCAAAAGCTCTCTGTAAAAAAGCGGGTTTGCAGGTGGCTCGTAGATCAAGACGGTCTTGACGCCTGCAATCTCGAACCTCCTGAAGTGGTGCAATCTCTCTGTGTAGAGAAGAATCTTGATCTTGCCCTGCTGGAACGCGTGTCTGGTCCTGGTGACCTTCGACTGCGACGAGTACTCGTCTATGGCGCCAAAATTGAGCTTGGTGTGCTGTTTCATATGGGCCTTCACTCTCACGTAGTCGAAATACGAAGGAATGTACATCAAAAGGCCGTCTTCGTACAGCGTCTGCTTGCTGATGGATGGAAGCACGGTGTTCACAAGAAACTTAAACCGTGACTCGTAGTTGGAAATCGGGTCTGGCGACTCGAAGCGCTGGAATATCTGCTTCACCTTGATCCCCACAGAGTTCATGATACACGTTTGTGTGGTTGTCTCCGGCTTGTATTTTGTTTTCCCTGCCACATTCTGCGACCTCGTAATTATGCTGTTGACGGAGGGGGTGGTGAACTCGCTGAAAACTAATGTCTGGCGCATGAGCTTCAGGTGGTCATTAATAGCCCACATCCTGATTCTCGAAAAATCAGCGCCGTGGGCCTCTTTGGGGATCTTGTTGATGTACTTGAGCACGGTGGATACGTGGTCCCAGTTTTGCATCTCGATCTGGTTGGCTCTGTCGATCACGAGAACCTCGATCGAAGAGAGAAAGTCGTGCTGCCTTTTGGACTGTTTGGGGTCCTCGAGAATCATCGAGAGGCCAATGGGCGAGGCAATCAAGACGTCGGAGCTGAAGAAGGACGAGTAGAGCTTCAAGGACTTTCTGGTGAACTTCAAGCCGATGCTGAAGAAATCGTTGGAGTTTCCCTTGAACATTTCCCGAAAGTCGGCTGGCTTCGTATCCGAAGGTCCACCGGTCTCATAGAATTGCGCCTTGAACTTCTTTCTGTTCTCCTGCTGGTCACAGCCTGAGAGTTTGATCAAAAGCTCCACAAGCTCGTATGCTGCGTTTCTCGTGGGCAAAAGGATCAACGCTTTGGGCCTTGTGAAGCCCAGATCGCGTAGCTCGGGCTCCTCGGTGAACCTGTCCACTTTGCCTGTTCTGACGTCCTCCTGGAACTTCTTGAGCTTCTCGTTGTTCTTGATGATTCTGTCTCTTGTCTTGAATACATGGTTCAATACGTGCAATGCGTATAGCCTTCTGTAGTTTGAGTTCTTGTACGACTTGTACGGGAACATGACGTCTCTGTAGGACAACATATCATCGAAAATCGCCTTGTCCATGGGCTTGAGGTCGCCGGAGAAGTTCTCCAAGTAGGCTTCCCCTACCCTTCTTTTTATGCAATTGTACTGACCAAGCAGTGTGAGTTTGTCGAAGTTGGGGACCGGAAGAGCTTCACCAGGCAGACTTTGCAGCACGGCTGAGTAAATCGTGTCCTCCACTTTGTACTTTTTTGATGTCCACGGCTGCTTGGCTGCGAGCGCTTCGGCCTTCTTCTCTATTAGTTCTTCAGAGACCATATTGAAGTGGCTTTCGAAGGGATCATACGAGACGTTTGTGTCCTCTTCCTCAGCCTCTGATTCGTCCCCTTCATTTTCCTCCTCCTCCTGTTCTTCAGCCTCCTCAGCCTCTTCCATATTGAGTCCAGCTATATCTTCAGACTCCTCTTCCTTGTGTGCTGCTTTTGGTCCTTTCTTTCTGATTTCTGGGTGGTCGTTCTTCAAAAGCGTCACAAGCGCGTTGTACGCATCTCGAGTCTCGCCTTTGACGGCAGGCTCCTTTGCAGGCTCCTCGGGCTCAGGAACTTCCTCTTCCTGATCTGAAGGTAGTTCTTCCTGTTCCTCCTCTTCCGGGTCTCGACGGGTGGTTCTCTGGATTTTTCTTAATTCGTTTCTTCCGAACTTCTGTTTCGGGCGCTTATTGTCGCTAATTGCCCCATCTGGGGCGCTTCTCTTGGGCATGGTGGAAGGATCAGTAGTATCAAGCGATGGAGAAGAGATGAGGATGTGCAGGAAACGGGAAGTGTTGATGTTCCGATGCTTCGGGAGAGGTGGGTTGTAATTGAAAGTGGAACATGGAACGGATCTAAATTTTTTCCATTTCCTTAGCGGTATATAAACCTCCTTCTACTTTTTTTTTTAAGTAAGTTTCAAGAATCTCACAATCGCAGTATGTGGTGGAAATGGGCATCGCGCAGGGAAATAATGGCTGCAAAATGAGATATTGACATGGATAGAAACACGCCAAAAGCAAAAAAAAAAAGGTGCCCTGCATGAGCTTTGATCAATGCTGGAGAAACTCCTTGAAATTTACGATTTTGAGGTTCAGAGCCCCCTCAATTCCGAGAAGAAGGAATAAACGAATTCTGTTACAGGTGAGACGGTGAGTGACTCAAGAACTCTGAACACAAGAAACCCAAGTCACTCGTTGGATAAAAATCTAAAGAGATTGGAATTTGGGGCCATTTAATGGATTATCATTTCCTCTTATCCATTACAATTGGAGTCCTTATGCTGTTCCTCACCATCCACTGTTTTGATGTGGTAAGGAAACCGAGGTTTTTGACCACTCCGATAAAAGCCTTAACCAATAGAAAAGATGATGCTGTTTTAAGGTGATGTGGCGTCTTTGTAGATAGTCAGCTCACAACTTCAAGTCGTCCAGTGAGAGGTGTTCACACTACTGAACTCCATCTGGAGCCGTTGAAGGTTAGCTACTTTCGTTCAGTTGAAAGTTTAAACCTAGGATAGTGAACGAAGGAAGTATATGACTGGGAGAAATTGATGATGGCAATATTCTCACAAACGGGTAAGTGTTTCAGGATGCTATAGCTGCGAAAAGCCTCAGGAAGCCAGCTACAATAGGTCCCAAGAAAGCTCCAGGAAGACAATCCTTGGATTTGCTTTTGCCGTGGCTCTGTTACTTTTATTTGAGACCCAAAACGAAAATAACCGGTATCTGTTCATAGGGAGTCGTAATTCGATGACCCCCATCTTACCTCAGAATCCTCGAAGTCAATCGATTCACGTGAAATGAAGGTTGAGTCCGCCACCACGTAAAGCAATAAAGATCATTATATCAAGAACTTGAACCGAACTTTGTCTAGAAGCAGGTTCATCTGAATCAGACCTCCATCAAGAATGCTATTGGTGGACGATCGACATGGAGATCCAAGACAAGCCAATGAAGCCATTC
This sequence comes from Candidozyma ruelliae, assembly GCA_030582895.1. Lineage (NCBI taxonomy): Eukaryota > Fungi > Ascomycota > Pichiomycetes > Serinales > Metschnikowiaceae > Candidozyma > Candidozyma ruelliae. Next base: position 649,540 of record JAJMHE010000003.1, read on the forward strand.
TTTTTGTTTAATTCTCATGATTTAAAACTCTATATCACCGGAGCCCAAAAGAGTTCTCAATCTCACAAAACTTCAATTTTTGAAATTCCTTTCGCTTCCCCGTCAATGCGTTCTGCCACACTGTAGTGCTCATCTCACCGCCCTACCAGCTTTACGTAATGCCGAAAATCAACAACCAAAAAAAAAAAAAAAAAAAGAAGAAAAAGAAGCAAAAAGCCCAATTCAAGGAATTCCAAGAGCAAAAAAATACTCATCCACTTAGGTCAGCCCCCGCCATCGCACGGCTTATCTGTCTCGTGTTTCAGTGGCTGCAAAGTCGTCCCGAGCCACCCCACGAAGTCAAAAGAAAAGGGCACCAAAGAAAAAAAGAAAAAGACTTCCACAAAAAAAAAAAACAAAAAACAAGAACAAGAAAAAAACAACACCAGTCGAAAACTCCCCATCTCTGCTTGTCACCAAACCATGATCTCTCAACTCCCTCTGGCGAACCTGTATATCTCCCTTTTCTCACTTCACTCCTTGCTTGATCAAAACGACCCCAACTGCTCCACTAGATCGCCCACCACGATGAGAAAACTCAAGAACTTCATAAAATCGCTATTTTCCATCGCATACTTGGCCCTCATAGTGCTCACGGTGCCCCTTGCATTCGACCTCGGCGGTGTCCAGTGTGGCCTAACATACTCGCTCACCATTCTCGTGTTATACTTTACCCTCACGTCAATTCGGCTCCTTTCGAGCCGTTTTGCCCTCCTCAAGCTCGTGGCGCCCCTCTACTATGCCCAGCACGTGTTCCTACCGAGTATCTTGATGTACATCATCCTGTACTGCCAGAACCTGGACAACCACACGCATTTCGCTGTGGTAGCGGTGTGGAAGTACATTTTGGTTCACCTGACGCCTGTTTTCACCATTGCCGAGGGCTTCTGCTCCTTGCTCTTGCTCCAGGCAGTCTCCCAGACCTTGGAGTGGCTCACGTTGTATAAGTCAGACAGCTGGCTCTTTGTTTCGTTGATCGGGTCTGGTTTCACTATAACCGGCGCCTTGTACTTCTTGTACCGCATCTACGTGTTGCCGTTTACCATTGAACTCGGCAGTGCCTCCCTTCTAGGCTCCTTTTTGACCCTTGCTGTCGGTTTGGGCCTCTACGGCATCGTTTCCGGAAAAGGCTCCATGATCGAGTCCTCCTTGTTGTTTGCCTACATCGTGCGCTGCATCTACGAGATGTTCCCGCTGCTTAGTGACAACGCCGCCCAGACCTTGACCCACTTGTTCACCCAGACGAGACTCAACTTGCAAAACGAGATCCCCAGGCTTCCTCCCCCACTCACCAACACCCTTCTGGCGGTGCTTCCGTTCTTGGCGCAGAACTTGCCGGGCTCGTTTCGTACCATCTGGGACTTTTTCTTGTCCTCCACGGAAAAGCTCACCCTTCCTTTGGTCGTCAACTTGGCCTACAGAATCGGCGTGTTCTACGCTGCTACGAAGATCATCCCTTCTCTCTACCATAGACTACCCTATTCTCCCCCAAGAACACCACCGCACATGGGGTCCAGACTGCCCTCGTCCAGCTCGATCTCGTCCATCCTGCTGACCTCGAGCCATAGTGAAAAATCGAAAAACGAGCAGCTGAGGCTAAAACTCAAACGCAAGCGCTCTCCGCCGTCCACAACCATCAGCTTGATCTACGCATACTCCCCTTGCATCATAATCGCCGTCTACACGCACATCATGCTTCTGTACAATGGAGAACTCGGAACAGAGCTTAAGCTCTGGGGATGGTGGGCCTCGGCCCCAGACGACGTGGTGATCACGGTGCACCCCTGGCAGTTTTGGAACTGGGTCAAAATGGGCACCACTCTTTTGCTTTATTTGCTAGAATTGTCTGGCGACTCCAGCTCGGCCATGACCAGTCATTGGCAGGTGGAGTAGACCTCTTTATAATTCGCATCAGGCTCTGGCGATGAGCAGAGCACGAGCTAAGCACGAGCCGCCAAGGTGTCCACTTAGTCTTTACGCTGTACTATAGTCCTATTTAAGTTTACAATGACCATTCGTAGCCGCCATTTCGAAGGCATTCCGTAGATCCCATTTCGATCGTGCGATTTCAACAAACCACATTGTCACGGTCAACTCTTCAGAATATGAATGCAACTCTCGTCCACGAAAGAAAACCGGCCATCGTTCCAGACCGTGAAGTCCTCTCAGAGCTTGACTCTATGTTTGCTTTGGTATTTCATCATATAATTTACCGTGACAGTGTGATTTTGCAGAAACCGCACCCATCCAAATGACAGGTACGAAATGTCAAGTTCGGTACATTTGACTGTACGAATGTCTCATAACATCGAACTTGTAGAGGGTGACGTTCATAGACAAGAGTGAGCTCCATTGGGTTAGCCAGAGCGAATGCTAGGGCCACTCGTTATACCTATCGTTTAGGACACGCCGTCCCGTTGCCGAAAGACGAAACTCCGAGAATCTCAGAGGAAGCACAATGGTCAACAAAACGACGCCAGTCCTCTCGATACGCCTAAAGCCGATCCAATTCCAGAAATCCATTTCCAAAAACCATACAACACAGGACCACCACCAGATCCATACCCTGGGCCGAGCCCACGAGGTTCAAAGGAACAGGTACTTTGGGGATTTACGTGGAAGCATTGCACAATGTTCTGGAAGCTTCATCCAGAAACTGAATCAACAAGCGAATCAAAAAGAAGCTGGCTTTCGTAGTGTTCAACCATTGTGCAAACGGAGGTATTCATCCATTGCGTTTCCGCTGCCACGGCCGGAGACTTTCCCCGAAGTATTGGTCAGAGACCTGGCAATGCCATTTCGTGAACTTCGAAAACAAATCGTTGTCTATGAACGTGAAGAAAAAAAATAGCAGCGATGGGGTTTATATACGCGAAGAGAGGGCGTGTGCGGCTCATATGGAGGGTAACGGGCACAAGGAAATAATGGCTACTCGGAGTGAAAGCAGGCAAAGTGTAGTGAAATTGAAGTGTGAGGATACATTGAAGACATTCTGAGAGGTTTCTTTGGTAAGAAATTCGTAACTCGTTGCGTCAAATTGGTGGCACTTTTCGTCACATTGTGGAGTTCCCAACGCACCCAGTTAGGGCTTTGGAGCAGAACCACAAGTTAACAGTATACGGACATTTGGAGGACAAACTCTTTAGCTAGATCCTGAAACCGCAGCTTGTGCCTCAAAGCCTCCCTCTCAATTTAGTATGGGCATGTGAGAGCTACGGTGTAGCTAGTCCTCTAAAGGACCCCATTTTGCAGCCGTTCTCAACATCTGCTTGACGCCAAACCTCAAGTCCAGCACGATCCCAAATTCCAGCTACCCATTAGTTAGCTTAAAGATAATCCACTAATTTCAGTTCCGACTTCAATCTCCGATTGGCTCCTTAAAAAATGAGATCGCTCATGGAGTAGGGCAAGAACGAGGCGAGCCGGTCATATGCCCTGGCGCCCGTGCCACAGTATATCACCGACGGAGCACGGCCCTTGTAGAAGATAGTGTCGAAAAGAACATGGTACAACTCCCGCAAGCCCTTGCTCTTGAACGAGCTGCCAATGGGCCTCACGTTCGCCTGGGATTTCTGAAAATCAGAACCATAAGCACTACGCATCTCCTCGCTCCACGAACGCACCTCCGCCTCCACAATCCGAGGCATGTTCTCGCTGCTAATAGTAGCGCCCGTCTTGGAGGTGGCCAAGTTCAAGTTCCCAAGACGCACCTGAGTCACGTTGATGTTCTGTGATCTCAACTCCTTCGCTAGCGTTGAGAAGATATCCTTCATGCCGTTTTGCAACACTGACTCGGGAGCGTGGTAGGGCATGCGGAGTGAACTCACGATGCTGGGAATGATGGCTACAATGCAACTGGACTGTTCTCGCACAATGTCCAAAAGCCCCGATCCCAAGAGCCTCGTGGTGACGTTCAAGCGGAAAAGCAGCTTTTGCCATCCCAGCTCGGTCAAAGTCTCAAGCGGGCCGAGGGGAAAGTACAAAGTGGGGGCAAAGACGACCGAAGTGAGCCTTAGAAGGTGTGGTTCAGCTCCAGGAAAGGGAACCACGCCAACATGGAGGATTTTGCGAAACTTGGAGAGCTGCGCCTCGTACGAGTCCTCAATGAGGTTCAAGTAGTTGATGTCGTCGGTGATCTGGTTCAGCTGGATGTACTTGTAGTCCTTCTCATCGAGAATGGTCAAGTAGACAATGAAGCCTCTTTTTTCGAGGTCCACGGCGATAAGCCGGGTCATGGGCTCTGTGGGTGAGCCTACAACGAGAACAACGTCTCTGCGGGCGCCATTGGCCAATTTGGGCACTCTTCTCCGAGGCTTGATCCTCGTTTTGGGCAGTTTGACATGCTTGTAGATCAAGAAGCTTGTGGTCGTCAAGGAAAGCGCAAGACACGACAATGCCACTCCCTTGTGCTGCTGGATGTGTCTGGAAACTCTGTCAATTGCTTTTTCGTGAGTTTGGGCCAGTGGAGCTGGGTCCGAGTTCCAGATGCTGAAAAGCTTCAGATTGTGCAAGGAGTCCAGATCAGGGAGAGTCTCATTGAGCACCTGGAGCAGGGAAGAAAACATGTTGGATGTGTAGGCGTAAGCCAGCCTTAAGGCGTCAGTTGCTGCCAGAACAGGTTCAGCTACCATTTGTAGATGTGTGCAATAGATGTGAAAGTGTGATATAGATCTGTGAGGCAAAAAGAATGCCGGCCCCAGGAATCGAACCTGGGTTTGTTCGGCCACAACGAACTGTACTAACCACTATACTAGACCGGCGCGGATGTAGGAACAAGAGAAGCAGCGAACTAGATCAGACGGGGGTTAACCAAGCTATATGCAGGATATCCAGAACGGCTACGCCGTTCTTCAACGGTGTTATGAGTGTTGCACAAGTGAGAGGATTTGCTAGGACGAGATAATTTTTTATGATTGCTGATTGATTGTTGAGTGAGACGTATTTGTTTTCAGACCTTTTCCATATAGAATTTAACAGAAACGATGAATTATTGAAGTCTGTGGAGAGAATTCAGCCGATTAAAGCTTAAGTTGCTAAGGAGTAAGCAGTGGGGTGATTCATTGAAGCAACTTGTATCGTTTTTGGTCTTTTTGATAATTTGGAGAGGCAGTGGTTTTGAAACGAGACGGCTGTCGAGCTATTTATGTTCCTGTTCTTTGCCTTGATGCGCCCGTTTGAGAAGATGAAATAAAAAAAGGATTTCGTTTTCAAATGGATAAAAGTTTTTGAACTGAAAAAGTTGGGGAAAAAAAAAAGGTCAGGTCGTGTCACCCAATTTTGTTGTTATCTTTGAACGAGGGCGGGCGATGGCATTCTCAACGAACGATTTTATATTGCCGCAATTGATATAATTTATTTGACCAATGATCTTCACAGTGGCATCTTTAGTAGCGTGTTGATGCCCTCCAAAACCCCTGGTATCTATTGCTTGATCGGAACTTTCACGCTATCAACATCTCAGCCCTACAGCCAACGTATCTCAAATTAAAATTAAATCTATATCTATAAAGGCTCGAAAGGGAATCTAGCGTGAAGAATGAAATCAGAAAGTGTGGTGCTGTGGTTTTGGGATCTTCTTCGAGAGGTATGGACAGCCCTTGGCATCACATCCCTTTTTGGCAACGGTTGTACCCCACCAGCTGTAATGCTTCGAAGCGCCAGTGTACACAACACAGAAATAAATCAAAATGGCTGCAATTGCAACACCGCAGTCCAACGCCACGGAACTCACCAAGTTGTACTTTCTCCACCACGCAGTGTACTTTCTGTGGATGAAGTAGTTGAATACGGCGGCGGTGACGAACCAGGTAGAGAAGTTGTAACCGGTCACACCTGGAATGTTGGCAGCACCGCCGAAGAAAAGAACTGGGTCAAATCTCTTGACCCACGTGTTTGGTCTGAACTTGCACCAAGCGTAGTGGGCAATTGGCACCAAGGCCCCGACCAAGAAGAACCACAAGATCCACGAGTATCTTCCGCCAGGAGCGAAAATGTGACTTCCGAACAAGCCCCACATGGACTGTGTGTTGAAGGCGGTCTTCTGCTTTCTGCAGACCATGTTGTTTCTGGCGTTTGGTGTGCAAATGTCGTCAATGTGGTGCAACAAGTAACCAGTCACTGCTGGAGACACAAGAGCAGCCCAGATGCCTGCAAAGAAAAGCAATGCCATAATGTGTCTTGGTGGAACTCTCATGTAGTGGCCCATCTTAGCTCCCTGAGCCATGTGCATACCGTGCTGGATAATACCGAAACCGAAAGAGTAGAAGTAAAGCAAAGTGTATGGGTTACCCTTGTACCAGTTGGCGGCGACGATTTCGAAGAAACTCTGTAAGGACACAAGCGTGTTCGATCTGGCTTCCAAGAGAGAAAGGGGAACGAACATCACTGAGCCAATAAGCACAGAGACAAAGTATCCACCAGCGTCGATAGGAGAGTCGCTCCAGCCCTCGGAGAAAGCGAAACCCATACCCAATCCAATGACGATGAGGCCGATGTAAATCCATCTTGGGAAGGCGCCGTATCTTCTAGCAGCCTTGTTGAACACATCCTCGTGCCTAGAGCGGTTGACCCATGGCACCCAGATTTCGGAGTGGAACTTCAAGATGGTGTGAACGACAAGGGAAGCGAAAACTGCAATTCCGAGGGCCAAACTCATCAAGAAAGCGATTGGCATGAAAGCAGGCGAGTACTTTTCAAACTTCTCCTGGTTGAGGGACCAGTCGGCGTTAACAACCTTGGAGAAGTTGTATTGCGTTCCATTGACGTTGAAAACACTGTTGCTCATGATAGGCATGTGGGCAGTCTCCCAGTGGTTTTGGTAGTAGAGACCTGGCATCACAATCCAGATCCAGAACACGAAAGAGGCAAACATCGAGGCAACAGCGAAGAAGGGAGTCGTCAAAGGGTTGTTAATGGATGAAATCTGGGCCCAGTCCAATGTGAGTGGGAAGAGGCCAAGACCAGTCTTGACACCGAACACCTGGGAAAGAGCGTGACTCTCAGGCTTGATCCAGGAGATCCAGGCTCCGATGTTGGAAAAAAATGGGAAAATCAAGTCTGGGAACCAGTAGTACACGAAGGAGCACAAGAAAACAATCACAAAGAAAACCCAACGGGGCATCTTCCAGCCGTGAACAACTGGATTGTCCCTGGAGTAGATAGTCTTGAACAAGGCGATGTTGGAAAGCACACCAGGCCAAACTCTCTCGGCGGGCGTGACCATAACATCCCTGAAGATACCGACCAAGCCAACAGAATGCATGTAGCACGACATGTTGAAAAGGATTTGACGAGGAATACCAATGTCCTTCTTGAAGTATTTGGTGTCCTCGATGACCAAGTTGTTGACCAAACCTGCACTGATAACAACGTTACAGAAAATGAAAACACAGGTGTGTTCCTTGTAGTTGAAGGGACCGGGGTTCAAGCTGAAGGAGCAGCCAAAAGGCAATGGGACGGTCCAGTTTGGAACGATGTAGTGCCACGCTTGACCAATTGGCCACGAGATAACCTGAATAACAACCACTGTAATCGAAATGGTTGGGAATCTCATGTTGAAGAACGAGTCGACACCTGCAATGAAGGCAGCGAGACAAACGGCCATCACCCACATACGCAAGGTCAAGGCTGGAAGGTGATCATCGTCGTCCATCAAAATGGCCATGATATCACCCTCGTTAAACTTGAATCCATCGTCCGTGTCCAAGGTACTCTTGGAAGCAACAGCCTCCAATGGGTAGTCCTTCTTCTCATCTGAGGGAAACTCCAGCTCTCTGGGATACATTTCCCCCAGTCCACGGCTATGGTTCTCGCTCAAAGGATGGTGAACATTCTCTGATGCTGTGGAGTCCTTCTCCGTGTAGCTATCGTGAGAAGCCATGGTGCAAAACTGATGTTAGGAAAAAAGTGGCTTGGGAAGCCGGGGTCTTTATACTTCTAGCGGCTGCAAAAACCATGTATGTAGGGACTATGCCATGTCCAGGGTCGGCTTCCTTAACAGGCACTACCGATGGAAAATGCACCATTGATTGGATGCCTGGATCGAGCGATGAAATTCTTTTGCTGCACGAAGCTTAAAATCCGAATTTCACCCTTCACCGCTGCAGTATTAAACAATCTTGCATAGGTCAAAGTGCGGTCTTCCCTGCGATTCCATATTATGTAATTGCCAAGAGTGCGAGATGATCGCTTAACGACAAAGACGCAGACGCATCCCAAAATTTTGATATGTCCTTGCATGCAGCAACTGCATTTGCGGTCTTTTGTAATTCCGATCCGACCTGATACTGTTTGATTATGCCAATTAGCCGGTTGCTCCATTTCACTGATCGCATCAGATTTCATGCGAAACCACTTTTAGCCAGTAACCTTACGCAGGTTTCTTTCAACTCTTTCACTTCGGGGCTGAAGGAATACCGTTAACGATGACTAAATCACTCAAGATCGCAATGCTCCCTAACCCGAAAAGGAGTCCATTGTTCTCGACTACACCTGAATTTTGACACATTTCGTACATCAATGGGATGCAATGAAGAGCGTTGGAAAAGCAAAGCTCGTATAAGAATTTTAATCAAGATGATGAAAAAGAAAAAAAAAAAGAATAAGTCCTACTGGTAAAGAAGGCATGTCTTCCAAAAATTCCGGACAAGGTCCGACGTTCTTTGCGGCGCACGTCACTATGAAACGTGCACATCAGTGGGCAGGTTTAACCGCAAGCGGTGTCATATGCATATAATGACAGACAGCTCTGCATGCACTATTGTTATTTTGAGGCATAGATCGCATCAAATTTCTTCACCCAACTAGCTTCAGCCATTCAAGGGCAAGTGTTTCGGGTAACTATAAGCCGGAGTGGCCAATCGGAAAAATAAAAATTACAGCGACACCTCTTTAGGCCATATTAGATTGGGTTTTGATACCTGCATGTTTCAAAGAAGGGCCTACGTCATGTATCGCTATGCCAAAAATTTTAGCGTAGAAAAACTTTGAATACGTCGTGATGCTTTTCCAGCCCTTCTTCTATTTCTGTTCAAGTTCCGTCTTCAGAAAAAGAAACTTACCTTTGTGCTAGACCCCCAGTTTGGGATATTTCCAAAAATTTCTCGGCGTCTTTGAGTAACATGATAGTTGTTCCGGCTGTTCCACACCAAGCGCCGGCTTGTAAGTGGTTACACCACTTCCAAAAGAGCCGAAGTGAGTGTCGCGGCATGTCACAGCAAGAGGCAACCTTACGAGCACAACAGCTAAAAGCAAACGATGAGGCACATCGGCTTAAAGCAATGACAGAAACGTACCTGATCATTGTATGTGTACATGGACCTCAAGCCTATTGGATGTTGGCGCATAATACAATCGGGCTGTTGGGGACCAAAAGGCACAACAAAAGCTTATTTCGATTTGAGCAAGAGAACTCGCTGGGGCTTCCGAATTTTTTAGAATTTGCTGTTCTGGGAGATGAAATCAGATAAAGCATGGACTGGGCTGCACTTGGGTCTATTATTCTTGGCAACTGAGAAGCTAGCCGGCCTCGAGTGGGTCGTGGCGACAAGTTGGTTCTTTTTGATTTTGCTTTGCCGGAAAGTAATGCCCCCGACAACTTCCATCAGTTGTGGGTTTTCATCGCAGTTGATTTGACGGATTTTCCTACTACCAGCGATCAAAACTTGTCATGGTAAATTCAGCCTTCTAATCGGCTTCAGCGGATTTAGCACGAAAATGACTTGCAGATCATGAACGGCGCCTCATTGTTCGTTGAAGGAAAAAGCCAGCGTCCAAGAATTCTTCGATTGACAGGCCTTACTTTGACAATGACATTAATGGAAGTCTGACCGAACCTGCTGCTACATACTTGCCTACACCCGAGCCCTTCCTTACCTCTCAAGAAGGATTTCCAGTCTTACAAGCCGACAAAGGCAAACTGATATTATTAAATGGGGGATATGTACAAAACTAATAGGCGTATCCTGTTGCAGCAGGAATAACTGTCGTGAGGTGTGGACATCCATTATAATCACACCCGCTCGACGCCACCTTGGTAGCCCACCAGGAGTAATTGCTAGACGCACCGGTGTAAACAACACAGAAATAGATCAAGATTGCAGCAATGGCAACACCGCAGTCCAATGCAACAGAGGTGACCAAGTTGTACTTTCTCCACCACGCTGTGTACTTACGGTGAATGAAGTAGTTGAAGATAGCTGCTGTCACGAACCATGTGGAGTAGTTGTATCCAGTGACACTAGGAATACTGGCAGCACCTCCAAAGAAAAGAACAGGGTCGAATCTCTTCACCCATGTTCTGGGTCTGTATCTGCACCAGATGTGATGAGCGATTGGAACCAAAGCACCGACGAGGAAGAACCACAAAACCCAAGAGTATCTTCCACCAGGTGCAAAGATCTCACTTCCAAAAAGACCCCACATCGAGTAAGTGTTGAAAGCAGTTTTCTGCTTCCTGCAAACCATCTTGTTCTTGGCGTTGGTGGTGCAAATATCGCTGATGTGATTCAACAAGTATCCGGTGACACTAGGAGAAATGAGAGAGGTCCAAATACCCGAGAAGAAAAGCAAGATCATATAGTGCTTTGGAGGCACTCTCATGTAGTGTCCCATCTTGGCACCCTGGGCCATGTGCATGCTGTGCTGGATGATACTGAATCCCGTGGAATAGAAGTAAAGCAAGGTGTAGGGGTTGCCCTTGTACCAGTTAGCAGACACGATTTCGAAGAAACTCTGCAAAGAAACGAGTGTATTGGATCTGGCTTCAAGAAGCGAAAGAGGAACCAACATCACAAAGCCGATGAGAACTGACACGAAGAATCCACCAGCGTCGATGGGACTGTCAGACCAGCCCTCAGCAAAGGCGAATCCGAGACCCAAACCAATCGCGACAAACACGACGTACATCCATCTTGGGAAAGCGGTGTACTCTCTGGCGGCCTTGTTGAAGATGTCTTCGTGTCTGCTGCGGTTGACCCATGGCTGCCAGATCTCAGAGTAGAAGTTCAAGGCAGTGTGGACAACAAGAGCAGCAAAGACAGCGATACCAAGCGCAAGACTCATCAAGAACGCAATAGGCATGAACGCCTGAGAGTAGTTCTCGAATTTGGTCTGGTTGAGACTCCAGTCGGAGTTGACGATCTTGGAGAAGTTGTACGTGGTTCCGTTGGAGTTGAACACACCGTTACTCATGATAGGCATGTGAGCAGTCTCCCAGTGGTTTTGGTAGTAGAGACCTGGCATCACAATCCAGATCCAGAACACGAAAGAGGCAAACATCGAAGCAACAGCGAAGAAAGGAGTGGTCAAAGGGTTGTTGATCGAGGTGATTTGGGTCCAGTCCAAGGTAAGAGGGAAGAGTCCGAGACCCGTCTTGACACCGAAGACCTGGGAAAGCGTGTGACTCTCAGGCTTAATCCAAGAAATCCAGGCACCAATGCTGGAGAAGAAGGGAAGAATTAAGTCAGGGAACCAGTGGTAGACAAACGAGCACAAGAAAATGATGACAAAGAAGACATAACGAGGCATTCTCCAGCCGTTGACAACGGGGTTGTCCCTGGAGTAGATGGTCTTGAACAAGGCAATGTTGGAGAGAACACCAGGCCAGACTCTTTCAGCTGGAGTGACCATGATGTCTCTGAAGAGCCCAATAAAGCCAAACGAAAGAACATAGGTGGAGATGTTCAAAAGGATCTGACGAGGAATACCGATGTCCTTCTTGAAGTACTTCACGTCTTCCACGACCAAGGTGTTCATCAACGAGGCACTGACCACAATGTTGCAGAAGATGAAAATGCACGCATGCTCCTTATAGTTGAATGGTCCCGGGTTCAAACGGAAAGAGCACTTGAAGGGCAAGTGCACAGTCCAGTCGGGAATCAAATAGTGCCATGCCTGACCGATAGGCCAGGTGATAACCTGAATGACAATGACAGTGATAGAAATAGTTGGATAACGCATGTTGAAGAAGGCATCGACACCAGCAATGAAGGCACCGATGCAGATGGCCATGACCCACATACGCAAGGTCAAAGAGGGCAAGTCTCCATCATCATCCATCAAGATAGCCATGACATCACCCTGGTTGAACCTGAACCCATCATCTGTGTCCAAGGTGCTTCTCGATTGAATAGCCGCCAAAGCAAAGTCGTCCTTTTGGTCATCCTGACCCCCTGAGACTTCCTTCAGGTCAAGGAGGATCTCATCCCCCATACTATCCTGAGCAAGCTCAGAATCCGAGGAGTGCTTTTCAAGCTCCAGTGTACTTTGCTGTGACATTGCAGAAGAGGCTGTAGAGATTTTATCAGATAATTTCGGGGTACTTATATAGTTCGGGGGAATGCAGAATCTCGGTTCGATGTGGGTATTCTTCCCATCCGAGTAATTACCGGGGGTTAATGGGTGCAAAAAGCGGTTGAGGCTGCTTTTGGTGGCAAAGCACCACACTACAAAGCCAAAAGAGAGGATTTCTTATCCTACATTAACATCAACAGCCCAGTCATCAAGAAACAATTATTTCATTTTATCAGATCTCGTTTTTGATCTGACAACCCGGCTGAGTCGTAAAGATGAGGTTTTCCGGAGTCAATCTTGCATATGTCGGTAGCAAATCTTAGATTGACATGCACGGATGAATGCGCGATGACAGGTTGACAGATTATTGAGGGGTCTACTTTGAAGGTTCGAAAGCAACGTCATTTTGCTATGCTACTTTGGCTCAAACAATAAATCTGAATCTTGGAGTCCTCAGCAAAGCCAAACCAAAAGCTTGTCGAAATATTGGTCAGCACGATTCACTATCTGCGCCATCCTGCGACTCTGCAATGTAAAAAATACAACATGAGCAGCAGATTCTCGGAGACGCAGACCTAGAATCGAAATTCACCAATAAGAGGATTCCCGAGATTTTCTACCCTGCTCAGCTGCAAAACGATGATGTCTGTTAACACCTTACGTAAGACATCCGAAGTTCCGTGCGGCTCCGCTCCGAAAAGTTCATTTTTCGCAGCCATTTCGCTGCCGTTAAGCGAGAATTACCCCATTAGGCTCTTTCTCCGTCCAGCATGCAACCTGTCAGACCTTGACAGGTCTTGTAGAGGGCAACGGCTTAGACGTATAAATAATGGCAGAATCGGCAGAGAATGGTGATTTGAAAATTTTGGTTATTTATGATGAAGCTCATTGTGTGTTCTTTTGACTAAAGCTGTCACCCACATTCCTCGCATCACTGAGCAACAAGGGAACTAGTTCGGGAGCGTCGATGCGAGTCGATGGACTCAGGCTAGCCGCTGCTTTCCCCAAAAAATATCCATATGTGCGTTGTGCAAGATAATCCGACTTTTTGGCTATGAATTTGGGGAAAGTTTGACAAAGGTGAAGATTAGTGTTGGCTTGAATAGGCGATGACCCGCTAAGTCTACGTCAGTGCTTAAGAAGTATCTGACCGCTAAATTTGCTTCACAATTATGTGAGCTTCCTATTTAGTCAAGCCATCCCGATTTCATGCACAAAACATGCCCACTGAAGCTACCCGAGTCTGTATGCGTTGTTTGCTAATTCCAGGTTCTATTGTTGCAGTCCATGCATTCCTGAAGTCTTGGCTCACGACGAGAGGTTGTCACATTCTCTCCGACATGCCGCTAGTCGGCATAACATATTGCTTTCCGAAACCAGCTATTTCGGGTTGCTTTTTCGGCTATTCTTCTGCAATTGTGTTCTCAGAATTTGAGACGCAGACTGGTTAGTAGTCGTACATGCTCGAGTTTGGGGAACAATAAGCATCGGTTCTTATCATCCTGGATTGCAGGCACCAATGGGGATTCCTTATCAGAGCATGACACATGCTGGTCTAATGCCGTGAACTTTGGTTGTTTCACAAGCTTGGGGACTTTCGAGGTCTCAGTCCTCGCCCTGTTGAAAACCAAGATGCTGAAAATTTGAACCCAGCTAAATAAAACAAAGGGCTTTGTGCTTCAGTTCAAATAGTCTGATAATTGGATATGTTGTTGATGCTTTTCATTTTCAATTCATCCCGTCACTCACGATTTGGAAGAGGAAGCAACATCAGTCCTTCCAGAATCCAAAAAAACCCTGAATGATTGAATGATTAAAGATTCGAAGCTTCGCAAATCTCCAATGACGAAAATCCATGAAAATGCAAGCTGTATGTCCTTCAACTCTGCTCGCCATGTTGAAACGTTACGGACACATTGATGAGATCGGGATATAGCATCGTGAAGACAGCACAGCAAGTGAATTCTCGAAAGAGCTAATACATGAGTCGAATGAATTACTCAAGCTGAATATGACAGGCTGGGTCTACACCTAGGCTTATTTCATTTTGTCGAATACCTGAATCTGCTCAACGAAGCGAGGCCCTTATTCATACTACCGTCATCAGTTGAGTATCACAAATCCTGGAAGATGTCAGTTAAGTGTTGTCTAAAGGGCCCAATTTGTAACATTTCTGGCTCGGGTATGGGAAGCCTCACAACCTCAACACTAGTCGCTTGAATATCGACCCGAAATTATGGATAAATGATCTACACGTCAGCTCAAATTAGAGAGACCATTTTATGAGATTTTCGAGTCGAATACCCTTCGATCCTATACATTCCATCCTTTTGTTCCTTTCCCGATTTTTTGTTTAGCTATCCTTCAGAGATTCGAACTCATACATACGGGCTCTATGAAACTAACGCTTGATAGCTTTGTTTTGGGCCCTAATATATTCACGGGTCCAATCTTTTTTATTTTTATTTTTATTTTCACTTTTTTTTTTTAATGTACACTAGAAGGACACACCACGACGGGAATCTGTCTAACGGGATCTTGCTAGTTGACATTATTCCGTAAGCTATTTATATAATTGACCGTAGCCTCACCAAGGCTTAGCGTATTGCACATTTCAAATGTTCAAATCTACAACTGAAAATGTATCGAATAAATGGCCACCGTTATAGGCCGATGTGTATAATGGGCACTCTAAATATGAAATGAAAAGTGGGTTGGTTTTGTATAGTCTTGTGAAAATTAATTAACTTTTTGTGAGGACAAATCTATCCTCCTCATGCAAAAAAAAAGCGAGTTTACTCGGACTCTCTGGCGAACTCCTTGTACATGTCGGCGTCTGGGATGGCGCCACATATCGTCTCGACCATGATACCAGTGACCAAGTATGGGTCGATGTTGGAAGCAGGTCTTCTGTCCTCGAAGTAGCCGTAGCCCTCCTTGGCAACAGATCTTGGGATTCTCACAGAAGCACCTCTGTTGGCAACACCAGAAGAAAAGGCCTCCATGGAGGCGGTCTCGTGACGACCAGTCAATCTCAACTCGTTGTCGGAACCATAAAGCACCAAGTGCTCCTTGTGTCTCTTGGCCAACTTGGCAAGCGCATCCTCGATGTACTTCATGCCTCCGACCTCTCTCATGCTCTTTGTGGAGACGTTGGTGTGGCAACCAGCACCATTCCACTCACCCTTCAATGGCTTAGGGTGGAAGGAAATCTTGACACCAAACTCCTCAGCGACTCTCTGCAAGAGATAACGGGCCATCCACAACTGGTCACCCATCTCGATACCCACGCAAGGACCAACCTGGAACTCCCACTGGGAAGGCATCACCTCGGCGTTGATACCGGAAATGTTGATACCAGCGTGCAAGCACGCTCTGTAGTGGGCCTCAATAACGTCTCTGGCGTACACCTTTCCGGTACCGACACCACAGTAGTAAGGACCCTGTGGGGCTGGGTAACCGCCCTTGGGCCAGGCGTAGACATTGTCGTACTGGTCAAAAAGAGTGTATTCCTGTTCAAGGCCGAACCAGACCTGCTCGTCAGCGTGGGCAGACATCAACTTGGCGCACTCGTGTCTGTGGTTGAACTTGTTTGGGGTGCCATCGTTGTTCCAGCACTCGCAAAGAACAATGACGTTGTCTCCCTTTCTGAATGGGTCCTTGTAGAAGGCCACAGGACGAAGGTAAACGTCGGAATCGTGGCCTGGGGCCTGGCCAGTGGAAGAACCGTCAAAGTTCCATTCTGGCAAGTCGTCCACGTTGGAAGGCCTCTTATCAAGGGTCTTGCACTTAGATCTGGTGTTTCCCTCGGCGTCTATCCAGACGTACTCAGCCAAAACCTTTCCGTTTTGGTCCAAATCAAAATATTTGGCTAGGATGGCGGTTTGCTCTGTGATGCTAGGCATTATGCAAAATCTGGGGTTTTGGTGTTTAGTAGTGGATCAAAAATAAGTAATCTGTCACAAAAGAAGAAAAAGGCCAGGATTTGCCATATATATATAGAGCAAGGTTGATTCTAGACAGGCGCCTGATAAAGAAAAAGAAACTAAGCGCGGTGGGCGCGATCCTGCAGACAAGACAAATGATCCGGATAACACAGGTCTCCTTCAGAAATTCGTCACCCGCGCACCTCTTCTATCCGGATTCAGCGGCGGAGCGCATTCCAAAAGCCTCGCTAACTTAGTGAGGCGTCCGTTCAGCCGGATTCTGTCTCCGAATGACATGTTTCTTTTGCTTTGGCGGGCCGCACCCCTCTTATCCGGACCTGCCTTATCCGTATCGATCTCTCCGTTTCTGTTAGTCGTGCACGAATCAAAACACCCCGGAATCCAAATCCCCACCGCCCAACCCGCAAATTCCCAAAAAACATTCTCCCCTAAATATCCACTCCTTCCGCTCAGCCCATGGGCACGCTAGAATTGGCGTCCTGCAGACAGGCCCCCGCTGGCCCAGACCCTTCTTACCCGAATTGCTTATCACCCAATGGGAGCGCGGCAGAAGGCATTACTCACAGGACGATAAAAAAAGAGTCAGACGATTGTCGATATCTGGACCAACGGGAAGATAAGCCGGATACGAAAAAAAAAAATAAAGGGCTGGCAAAATCACAGGATTCCACCCAATCAGAGCGTTTTCATTTATCTCGTCCAAATTGGGAATCTGGGGAAACTCTCGTAGGCTACTCCTAATCGTACTCCTAGTGGCTGCAAATTCGACGTGAGGTGGGCAATATAGTGAGCAAAGGCAAATCAGGGAACAGATCGGTCAATTGCAAAGCTTGTTAATTTTGGCCTCAGCCCATTGCAATCGCCAGCTTTCCACACGTGTTGAGCGATTTTGGCAGGTGCTACTTATCGCAGCCTTTTGCCTAACTCAGAAGGCCCAACCACGGAGATAGCACAAAACCAAAAGGGAAAAAGATTTGTTCGCGTCGGGCAGATCCTGTCAATCGAGGGAGATAGCGAAGGTTTGGTCTGGGATCGATAGCTCTATCTGTGTTTTTCAGTCTAGCTTCTCTTTCTGTATCTGTAATCCGTTCGTCTCAACTCCATCTGCACCCTTACTGCTGCAAGCAATCTGAAAATATCAGAAGCACTTCTTGCCAGAATGGAAGAAATAGGCGATCTGGCGGTAAGCGAGATGTCGCCTCGAAGAAGGAAAGAATAGGAGAATGGTGCGCTATAATTACCCTCTAGCGCCCCAGGTGGATTCGTAGAAGCTTGCCCTACGTACACGCTTTGACACCTCCAGCACAGCGGCTGAACGCCGGTCACGATGCGTGGATCGAGAAACGGGGATTTGTGTTCGGTGAATTGCGAGATACCTTGGCGATTCTGGGAGAGATTTTCGTTTCTATTCGTTTACCGGCTCGTTTTTAAGCTAAAGATCTTAGGATTAAAGATTTTTAAATATGGCCACAGTTATTTGTGAATTAGCGAGCTGTACGGGTGAAGCGAAACTGAGGATTGCTTGAGGTATTTTTCGAGTCTCCACTTTAAGGTAAACGTGAATCTCCGCCTGTTGTCCTCGATGACTTGGTTTTGTACTCTAGACGTCGTTCTCCAAGCTCGAAAATAGCTCACTTGCTGGCCTGGCTTGGTCTGTGGTGCTAGTCAGAAAAATTAGCCGCTGAGACGATTTCTTTATCTCGATAGCTAGCGCTAACGTCATAGCAAAACCCCTCGTTCCCAACATTCAGCATCGCCCCATTCACCGTTTAGCATTGTCGCTGGAAGTGATGATGCATCATGTCCGAGTTCTACAATGACAGAAACACGAGCTGCTCACTGCTTTAATTTGTTATAGCCATCGAGAGGTCAAGTAGGACAAAAGGTTCATTAAATCACAAACAGAAAGAACAGGTATCGAACAATAAGAAGTGCTAGACAGATCTAAAATATTTTTTAGCCGCTGTACCTGAGGTAGGCAAGCATTAAATGAAGTCTACATTCTCAGTGATCTTGGTCTCTTGTCATGGACAAAAAAAAGAAAAAGAAAAGAGGAGGAACAAGAAGATTGGGATGCGATTGAAACTGCGCTAGGCTTTGTTGGATGTTGGCTACGTAGCGAGAGTACAAAGACAACTCTTAATGTTCGTTCAGAGCTTGCTTCAGGTAGCTTCAACCCCGCCGCAATCCTGTCAAAGTCGAGTGCCTCGTTGATTTGGCCCTTCTACATAACATTGACACAATTACTTACAAGCGCTCGATAAGAATTCACATATCATTGTAGGTGGCTGGTTTTTAAAATTGCTTGACTTATTTCATTGAGGGGCACAGCATGAAAATGAGCCGAAGCGATGTCTTGAAAGGACCATTTAATGAGACAATCTACGATGTAGCGTAGCTACAGCGTTTAATTCTTTTACTGAAATTAATTTTTTGGAATATTTTCCTACCCATGCAATCATGGGAAATGGCCAATTCTAGGACCAAAGTATCCGTCAGGAGCATCCACAGTGGCATTGAGTCTTGGGGGTGCCGCATAATCAAGACCATATGTGTTGACGTCATTGCCCCACCAGGCAATAGACTTGTCGTGATATTGCACAGCAAAAAAGATGATGATACTGCTGAAGGCAACCCCCGCAGTCAAACCTCCTGAAAGAATATAGTTGTACTTGTTCCACCAAGCAAAGAACCTCTTCTTGATGACATGCATGAAAATGAAGGCCGTGATGAAGTTTGGTGTGTAGTAACTCAAGTTGTATGGACACCAGTTGAGCATGCCACCGATGATCAATGTAGGCTGCACAGTCTGGATGAACTTGTTCTTCTTGAATGTCTTCTGGATGAAAACAACTGGGAAGACAAGAAGAAAACCGATCAAAAAGCACCAACGCAACGTAGGATAGATGCCACTGAAAATTTTCTTAGGTCCGATAACACCCCACAACACAGACGAGGAGTAGAAGGTAGTGGATTGAGGGCAAGTAAACTTCTGTTGCTGGTGTGGGTGACAATAGTCTGGAATTGTCAACATCGCAAGGTTCACAACTCCCAAGGAGACAAAGGAGTACACAACGGTGGAGATGATTTGGATACGGAACATGGCTCTTGGTGGGATTCTGACATTGTGTCCTATCTTCAAGTCACCCAAGAATGTCGAGCACTGTCCATCAATGTTGTAACCCAAAGCTTTGATAAGCATCAATGCAAGACCGTTGTTGGGAATAGCGTAACCAACGATCAATTCAATCAAAACGTTAAGACCGAACAAGTAACCTGTCGTGGCATAAATGATACTGATTGGGATTAAGAAAACGAAATTGAGTGCAAGCGCAAAGAAAAGAGACCACACTGGGGTCTCGGCAGGGTAACACTTAACACACAAGATACCGAAAACAAGAGACAACACAAGAATGACGGTAAACCACCATTCAGGAGTCTCCTTGTACTTGGTCATCGATCTGGAGAAGGCGTCATCGAAACCTTCGTATGATGATTTTGACTTCCAGCTAATCATGCGGTAGAGCTCAACGAAGGCCTTCTTAAGCTGACTCCATCTCATGATCAAAGTATGGAAGAAGGCAAAAGGATAAATAAGGAAAAAGGCACCATAGACCACGAGATTTCCAGCGGAGTAGAATGGTGGTCCGTATTCCTCATATGCTTCCTTGTTGAGCAAACTGTTAGAATCAACCACCTTAGTGACCTCGTAGTAGTCACCAGTGTTTGTGAACAACGAGTTGGAGTTTATAGGCAAGTATCCTGTCCACTTGTAGTTGGTGTACCAGAAGGCGGCCGTGATAACCAATGCAACTAATCCACCCATGTAAAGGTTAAGCTGGGAATAAAACGGCAAAGTCAAAGGACTCTGAAAGTTGATGATATTCCAGTCAAATGTAGTAATAGGATTGAGTCCCAATCCAGACTGACTGCCTGTAATAGTTGCCAAGTTCAAGTTGTCTGGAGCAATCCAGGAGAGCCAGCTAAATGTAGATAAAGCAGTGAAAAGATAGTCAGGTACCCAAAACCAAAGAAACGAGGCTGCAGTCGTAATGAAAAAGAAATTGTATCTGCTGATTTTCCAACCATTGATAACTTCTTTCTTTTCTGGCTTAGTCAAGGCGTTGTTCAAAGCCATAGTTGGCAAGTTGGTTGGCCAAATAGCAACCTCGGGGTAGACAACGAACTTACGGACCAAGCCGGCCAATCCGAAACCCATGAAGTTTGTGAAGAACATGAGGAGAAATTCGTATCCGAAGTCGACCCATTTGTTGTCGTAAAACATTTCCATCTTTTGCACTTGAATGTTACTCACGACGTAGGCAGCAGCTGAAGAGACATTATAGCAAACAGTGGCCAACATTTGTTCCTTGTATGTCCACTTTCCGGGATTAAGCTCTACCACAAAACCTCGACAGCTTAATTTCCATTTTGGCAAAAACTCAAAAAGCTTTCCACAGGGGTAGATGAAAAGCTGCACAACTGATGGACCCAAAGTAATACTAGGCTGTCTGTCTTGGAAGTAGGTGTTGATAAAGGTTCCAAGAATTGTCCAAATCAATCCAATGATGTAGACTCTCAAAGTCTCGCAAGGAATGGTTGGATCGTCGTACGGGTCAGTGACAGATCTAACTTCTGGGTAGGGTGACCAATAAGCTATGATACCTGCCTCGAGTTTGAGCTGTAGTCTGGGGTCAAATATGTCGTGCTCACCACGTAACAGACTGGTCAGCGACCCATCTACTTCCTTACTTCGAACAGCAAACTCTTCTTTGTCGAGGACTTGATCCATCAGTGACATTCCCAGGTTGTTGGCTGCTTCGGCCTTGTATAAATCCTCGATAAATTTGTATTCATCGTAGGGAACATTAACGTCAGCAACGTGTTTATCAAGATAGTTTTCAATAATCTCGCGAGCTTGTTCTAACGACAAAGCCTGAATCTTCTCGAACATAAACACAGCTCCAGGTGGAAGTTCATCGAGATGCTCGAGATTGTCGTAGTTGAGACGCTTCAAGATGAACCACTTTTCGTCGGAGGTAAAATCATTGGCAACCTCACCGACTGAAAGAGGTTGAGAAGTGATGGCTTCCAAATTAACTTCATGGTCGGCGGCATCCATCCGGCTTGTGTGACTGGTGACACTAGCCAAATTTTGCAAAGCAAGTGGCTTTTCGGAAGACATGACGTGACGTTTGGTGAATGTAGATTTCGCAGAGCGAGCTTAGAATTATATATAACTGAAACGAAGCTTATCGCTCGCAAATTGTATGTTTTGCATGAGATGCCACACAACTTGATAAGATGATTCTTGCTTTCATGGTGTAAATGCCATCAAGCTAAATCAATCATCACGAGCATGATGAAAACTGATTTTCTTGGTTTTAAATGAGTTCTTTGATATGCGGTATCCTCTCTTCTATCGGAATATTTGCCTCTTCGTACCATGACTCGTCAATTTTCCTGCTCGGCAATCCGGCAAGAGAGCCATGCAAGGCTGCGAAGAGCCACTCGCTTCCATGCATATACTGCAGATAGATACCTGTCAAATTTACCGAAGGCCTCCAATCTGCACCACAACGATTCTTATGATTTACCATATGAAGCCGTCGAATTCGGAGTTCGGAACCGTGAATTAATATACCACTGATGCTCTTAACGCGGTTGGCCGAATGTAGTTGAATTTTGCTCGTAATAAAGACAAACTATGCGTGAATGCTTCAAAACCCTGCTAGCTGCATGGTAACGTCCAAAAAGCTTCGCGGCATATATCTTATCACCGATTCCTCATGCTGATTGGCCAACGCGATGGAGTCGGACTTATACATCAGACCTGTCAAGATGGGAACCCCGGAAAAGGAAAATGGTCACTGGTTTGAAGACTCACGAAGACCGAGTGTTCCTTAGATTAGTCCTCTGACGGACATCACTTTCGATTAATGTGGCATCAAACAATTGTTCAAAATGTTCAGCGACATTCGTGAGGCGTATTCACGGCTGGTGCCAGCAAATACCGTGATTTTGAGGCGGACCACTCATTAGTGATTTCAATCAGCTTGCTAAGGAGGCCTCGCTTAACAAGTATTATGTGCTAGATACAAAAATTGTAGTAAAAGATTCTGAGGAAATGTTTGAGTGATGTTAGAGTTTCTTTTTCTCCAAAAGGAATTTAATAATCAAGGTACGCGTACGTTGCCAAATGAAGTAGACTTACATTCATCATAGGATGATTAAGTCGAATCGGCTGGCTTTATGCCTTTCAGCGAATACAAAAGTAACATCACCTTATCTTCCCTGGCCAAATTGACTGTCTTTTCTACAGTGTTAGTGAGTTGCCATGAAAATAAGCGAGGAGCGGCGTTATCAAAGCAATTACTTGATTGTTCATATTTACACTAAGGGCAAGGTGAATTATGTTGATCGATGCTTTTCGGGTTTTGTGCAATTTTAGATGTCTAAGAAGGAGCTACAGATCTGAGCTTACCATGAAAATATTACTTTTTGTTATATCCAGAGCCCATTAAGGGAAGTGGCCAATCCTTGGGCCAAAGTACCCATCTGGAGCTTGTGTTGTTGCATTCAACCTAGCAGGCGCAACATAATCAAGACCCTTTGTATTCACTGTGTTGCCCCACCAGTCTATGTTTTTAGCATGATATTGCACAGCGAAGAAGATGATAATACTGCTGAAGGCAACACCAGCATCCAATCCACCAGAAAGAATGTAGTTGTACTTCTCCCACCAGGCAGTCATTCTTTTACGGATGACGTACATGAAGAAGAAGGAGAGGATCATGCCTGGAGTGTAATAACTCAAATTATAAGGCGCGTACTGGATAAATCCAAATACAGCGACAACGGGATGGAAATACTTTCCGACAATCGTTCTCCTTCCCCACTTTCTGAGAGCCCAGCATGGGAATGCGAGCAAGAATCCGATCAAGAAGCACCACTGCAAAACAGGGTAAAGGTGTCCGAAGACCTTCTTTGGGCCAATAACACCCCACAAAACGGAGGCCGAGTAGAAGGTAGTGGAGTTGGGACAGGAGAATTTCTGCTTTTGGTGAGGTGTGCAATAGTCTTCAATAGTGTTGATTGCAAGATTAAGAATACCGACGCACACAAAGCTGTAAACGATACTCGAAATGATTTGAACGCGGAAAAGCGCTCTTGGTGGAATCCTCAAATAGTGGGCTTGCTTCTGGTTGGTGATATAGTTCTCAGCTTGAGCATCAATGTTAGTTCCCAAAGTTTTGACAAAATTCAATGCGGTACCATTACCTGGAAGAGCGTAACCGATGATCAATTCAAGTAAAACATTGATCGAGACAGCAGTTCCGGTGGTAGAGTAAACGACACAAAATGGCAACAAGAAAACAAAGTTCATTCCCAAAGCAAAGAAGATAGTCCACACTGGAGTGTTCAAGGGGAAGCATTTGACGCAGATAATCGAGAAGACAATGCTGATGAGCAAGACGATGATGAAAACCCACTCGGGCACCTCTTTGTATTTAGTCATGGATCTCGAGAATGGATCATTGAAGCCATCGTAAGCGGAGGTCTTCTTCTTCAAGTTCATCGACTTTGCCATGGCACAGATTGCGAACCAAAGTCTTTTCCAGTCAGTCAAAAGAACATACACCACGTTCAAAGGATAGACCGCAAAGAATGCACCGTAAGTAACTAAGTTTGCAGCTGTGTAAAATGGTGGACCAACCTTCTCGTATTTCTCCTGGTCAAGTTTTCCGTCGTCTGTTAACACAGATCTCACAGCATAGTAATCACCTGTGTTCGTGAAAATCGAATTAGAGTTGATCGGCAAGTAGCCAGTCCACTTGTAATTAGACCACCACAAACCAACGATGACGAAGAAGCCCAATACCATTCCGAAGTAGTTATTCAATTGGGCGAAGAATGGAACGGCTAAAGGTGTGTTCAAGCTCATGATGTTCCAGTCGAAAGTGGAGACCGGGTTGAGACCCAAACCAGATTGCATTCCGGTGATGGCAGCGAGATTGAAGTTATCAGGCGCTATCCAGGTGAGCCAATTGAAGGTAGAAAGGGCAGTGAACAAGTAGTCCGGTACCCAAAACCAAAGGAAGGAGAAAACGAAGACTGCAATAAAGAAGTAATATCTCGAAATTGTCCATCCGTGGATCTTCTCTTTCTTCTCAGGTTGCACCAAGGCTTTGTTGAGAGCTAGGGTTGGCAAGATAGTTGGCCAGATGGAGGTGACAGGATAAATAACGAATTTCCTGAAAATACCGGCCAAACCGAATCCCATGAAGTTGGAGGCAAGGACGAGAAGAATTTGGTACCCGAAGCTGACAAAAGACTCGCCGTAAAAGATGTCCAATTTTTGAATAGTAATGAAAGAACTGGCGTAGACTGCTGCACCACTCACACTGTAGCAAAGGGTAGCAAGCAACTGCTCCTTGTGACTCCAGGGTCCTGGGTTAAGCTCGAGCTTCCACTTCCAGATCAGTATTGTTTTCTTGGGGATGAAAGTATCAAGAAATTTACCGCAAGGGTAAAGGAAAAGCTGCACCACGGAGGATCTCAAACTGATACTTGGTCTTCTGTTGTAGAAGTATTCATTAATGACACTGCCGATCACGACCCAAACGAGCCCAAGGAAATACACTCTCCAGGTCTCGCAAGGCACAGATGCATCGTCATAAGGGTCGGTCACAGATCTGACCTCAGGGTATGGAGACCAGTAAGCAATGAGACCAGCCTCAGTTTTTGCTTGTAATTCCCAGTCGAAGATTGTCTTGAAGTCCAATGACTCGAGAGAAGAGAAAGAAGTCGTTTCGTTGACAGCGGTGGCTTCCTTCTCTTTCGACAAAAGGTTTCCCGATGACGTCTGCTTGACCTCTGAAAATCCAAGATTCTGTGCTGTTTCCTGCTCGAACGAGTTGGAGCCTTGGGGCGATCTCTTGAGAAGATGCTCGACGAACTCGATCTCCTCAGTTGGGATGTTAAGATCGCTGTCGTGGTCCACCAAGAACTGTTTCAAGATCTCCTCGGCCTCGGTGATGTCCAAGGCCAGGATCTTCTCCATCATGAAGATGGCATTTGGCGGCAAGTCCTCAAATGTCGTGAGGTGGCTCAAGTCCAACCTTTTCAAGATATAGAACTTCTGATCCAGGGTGAGTCCCACGGCAATATCATTAAGTGAAAGCGGATTCGACGTAACAGCATTTATGTCTAGCTCATGATCAGCGGCGTCAAACCTGCTGCCTGCGCTGGTGACGCTGGTGATGGGGTTGACTTTCAGAGACATATGTATGCTGATATAGGAACACTGGATGTCAGGCAAGCTTTATACGATCCGATGTTGGAGTTCTCACGAGCCGTGCCATTTATTGCTGATTCCGAAAATGGGCACCTTGCGTCAGCTCCACACGCGATGTGAGACGACTCGCATAATCAATGGACGCAGACGGGTCGCTTAATTTGCAACGCTGCATTTTGTAAAATGCAAATCCGGTTCGGAGAAGCGGAGATTTCCGGCCACGCTGAGTGTTCACAAAATTTACCTCTTTTTTTATACTTCTATTCGAAAATTACCAAACCCATCGATTTCATCAAGGCTGATCATGACGTGGGGTGAGCCACCTGATGAGAACGAAAAACGCATGTTACAGTTGCACTGCATCGCTCGCCAATCTCTTGCCAATGACGACAAGGCGTTTCATGCAGAACATGACATTTGTTGGAGCGGCATTAAGTGTGGCTCTTTGGTTGTGGGGACAAAGAGTCTCAAAATCAGAAACCTTCGACGCCCTGTTCAAGTGCCTCACCGACGCACGGCACTGCACCTACACAATAGCATGCGCATACATTCGCTAAACAAAAATGATTCGCTAGGTGGCTTAGTTTCATGTTACGTGTGGCTGTGAGGAGATTCCCGATTTGGAGGGATTTTCGAGCATTGGGAAAAAAAGTGTTTTTTCCTAAAGATGATCTTGTGAGGGAATTTGAGAGGCTGCCAAGAAAACCCTGTGCATCGAGACAGGTGAGTGCTTTTCTGTGTACAGAATCGAAAACCTGAGAGATGCCGCATCACCAAAAAAAAAAAAAAATAAAATAAAAAAAAATAAAAAAAAGTTGATAGCCATTCGCCGCAGATTTCATGTGGGCAGAGGGCCCTGAAGCACTGCGGCAAAAGTTGGCGTTTCCACAAGCGGAATTGCTGATTTGTGGAGAAATTCCTATTTCGATAGCATTTTCGGGACGAGTCAAGCGATTTATCGGGGAGTAGCCTGAAAAGGCAATTAGAGAGATCTCGCTCGATCGGCGTGGCTCCAGTAAGCCAACAAAAATTCTAATTATAGGATTTTTAGAATCTACTTTAGTAGTTTTGCAGTTTTTTATCTGGCGAATTGTTAAGCTGCCGGCTCGTCGGTAATCATTATTTAACACCGTTCTTACTTAGCTCGATTGATCTTATATTGATAATACATAAAATTGAATTCACTGCCAATCACAGTCAACTATGGGTAGTGTCCCTGTCTTGGCCCAAAGTAGCCATCCGGCGCACTCAAGGTGGCATTGAGTCTTCTTGGACCGATCCAGTCAAGTCCATATGAGTTTACATCATTACCCCACCAGCTGATGTCCTTCGAAGTATACTGAACAGCGAAGAAGATAATGATACTGGAGAAAGCCACACCTCCCGAAAGTCCACCAGACAAGATATAATTGTATTTTGCCCACCATGCCTTGTATTTGTTTTTGATAACATGCATGAAGAAGTAGCCAGCAATGAGACCAGGAGTCAAGTAGCTCAAGTTATAAGGAGCCCAAATTAAGAATCCGTTGATGATGACGACGGGGTGGAAATACTTGATGAATTCGTGCTTGCCAAAATACTTTTTGATGATGACACATGGAAAGACCAACAAAAAGCCGATCAAGAAACACCACTGCAATACGGGATAGAGACCTCCAAACACCTTTTTGGGTCCAATAATACCCCACAATATAGATGCTGAGTAAAATGTCGTGGTACCAGGACAAGTGAACTTTTGTGGTTGATGGGGGTCGCAGTAGTCCTTGATGGTTTGAAACGAGAGATTCAACGTTCCCAAAGCCACAAAACAATGGAGGACGACCGAGACCATTTGGACACGGAAAAGAGCCCGTGGAGCGATCCTCATATAATGCGCCTGCTTTTGGTTGGTAATATAGTTCTCTGCCTGACCGTCAATGACATATCCCAATGCTTTCACAAAATTGAGTCCCAATCCGTTACCTGGCATGGCATAACCAACAATCAATTCGACCAAAACGTTGAGACCAAAGGAGTATCCAGTCTGAGAATACACGATACAAATGGGGATCAAAAACACAAAGTTGATGCCGACAGCGAAAAAGATCGTCCAGACTGGTGCATCCGATGGGTACAACTTGGCGGCCAAGATGGCAAACACGATTGAAATCACCAACACAATCAGGAACACCCATTCTGGCACCTCCTTGTACTTAGTCATGGATCTGCTAAATGGATCTTCAAACCCATCGTAAGTTGAAACTTGTCGACTCTTGAACATTTTCAAAAACCCAGATCCAGCGAACTTTATCTGGTTGAAGTTCATGATGAGGGTGTAAAAGACAGTGAATGGATAGAGCGCAAAGAAGGCACCATACATAACAAGTTGCGAAGCTGTGTAGAAAGGTGGTCCGACCTTTTGATACTTTTCCTCATCAAGAAGAGAGTTTTCATTGATTATTGCGGATACCGCGTACCTCTTGCCCTTGTTTGTGAACAAACTGTTTGAGTTGATGGGAAGATAGCCAGTCCATTTGTAGTTAGACCACCAAACACCGATGATACAGACCATACCAATCAACAGCCCAACATAGTAGTTCAAAAGCGAGAAAAATGGAATGTTAAGAGGGCCCTGCCAGTTGATGATATTCCAGTCAAAGGTTGTGATGGGGTTCAACCCCAAACCAGTCTGTGAGCCGGTAATGACAGCCAAATTGAAGTTGTCTGGGGCAATCCAAGAAAGCCAATTAAATGTAGAAAGTGCCGTGAACAAGTAGTCTGGAACCCAGAAGTACACGAACGAGGCGGCAAATGTGACGAGGAAAAAGCTGAAACTGGAGATGGTCCAACCGTTAATGTTGCTTTTCTTCTCAGGCTCACATAACGCTCTGTTCAAGGCAATGGTTGGTAATATACTTGGCCAGAGACAGTTCACGGGATAAACCACGAATTTCCTCACGATACCTGCTAATCCAAAACCCATGAAGTTGGTGGACAAGGTAAGGAGAACTTGATATCCGAAGTCGACCCACTTCACTCCATAATATCTATCCAACATCAACACGTGAAGGTTCCAAGAAACATAAATCGTGCCGGCGCTCACAGAGTATGCAAGAGTCGTCAACATCTGCTCCTTGTTGCTCCAAGGTCCAGGGTTCAAGTTGAAGCTCCATTTCCAAATTTTGATGTTCCAGGCAGGAAGAGTCTTTTCTAAAAGCTTACCGCATGGGAAGACAAAGAGCTGCACGACAGAAGTCTGCAAACCGATAGACGGCTGTCTTTCGGAAAAATAC
The DNA here is from genome assembly GCA_030582895.1 of Candidozyma ruelliae. NCBI lineage: Eukaryota > Fungi > Ascomycota > Pichiomycetes > Serinales > Metschnikowiaceae > Candidozyma > Candidozyma ruelliae. The sequence continues at coordinate 678,387 of JAJMHE010000003.1, forward strand.
TGGTAGATGAATGAGCCAATAGCCGTCCACACTAGCCCAATTAAGTAAACTCTGAATGTCTCGCAACAGATTGTAGGGTCATCGTAGGGCTGAGTAACAGATCTCACCTCAGGATAGATGGACCAGAATGCGATTATTCCAGCCTCAGTCTTTGTTTGAAGCTCCCAGTCCAGTATGACGAAAACATTGTTCAAGTCTGACGTCGTGCCAGATGATGCCTCATCCAATGATCTTGCAGTTTGTCTTACTTCATTTTTCTCTGAAATAGCTATTGGAGACATAGAAAGAGCACTCACATCATAAGCTACCAAGTCTTTCAAAAATTGTATGAGGTCAGAAGGTACATTAAGATCACCATCGAAATCTTCAATAGCTTGTTCGAGGATGTCCATTGCATCTGCAATTTGCAACAGGGCGATCTTTTCGAGCATGAAGACAACCACAGGAGGCAAGTCCTCAAAAGTCTTCAACTCCTCGTAGCCCAAACGCTGCATGATATAGAACTTTTGGTCTGAGGTGAAGTCTTCAGCAATCTCTCCCATTGAAATTGGGTTTGAGGTGATTGCGTTCAAGTCGACCTCATGATCCTCAGCTTCGAATCTTCCAGCGCTCTTCACACTCACGATATGTCCCACTTTTTCAGACATTATCTTGGGTAGTGATCCACTTATTGTGCTTCACTTCATATTTATAACGGGCAAGTCACTTGATATGGTTCCTTATCTACGATGACAGAAGGGTCCTTATCAGCTCAAGTCGCACCAAAGGAGTGCAAAACAGGTTATATGCGTGAGGGTTCTTCGAAAGTTTCGTTTTCATAACCGGACAGCGAGATTTGATGAACAGGCATTAGGATCACTTGATCTCAATTCTATAGTGGACATTGAAAATAAAATAGGAGAAAAAAAAAATAAAAATCTAGGACACTGTTGCCAATAAAAAAATGAATTGCAAAACTTCAATTGTGATGTTCCCCAGTGGTCTCAGAGCCGTGCATATGCGGCAGAAGAAGTTGACACAAACCAAAGTATCGCCTGCTATTTGACATTCGTGACCTGAATATATGCATATCTCTGGAAATTGACTTCCGGAGGCAGGAAGGCTTCGGCGATCTCCATAGAGCGGCATTTTTTCAATTTCAATAATTTAAGAACCTATTTTATTTGAGGGAAAGTAGGCATAGCTGATGACATCCCCTTGAATTTGACCCGCATCTTGAGCCTCAAGTCAAGCCTCATGCCAAGCATTGATAAGGAATTTGACATTCTTGACGTCGCAGGGGTGTTGAGATATTGATGGGTGGAATTTCTTGTGCATGAATATCACGTAAAAAGGCGGCTTGCTAAAGCCGAGTGGAGAATGCAAGGCCTGCAAACCAATCCATATACAATCTCGTGAGAGACTGATTTGACCCCAGAGTATGAAAACAAAATTGTCAGAGGAGGGAAGTGGGCGGCAGTTCACCTTACATGATTGAATGCTCTCTAGCTCCCCGATTGATTTTCCACTTCTTCGGGACCAAACTACCTTACCAATGCTACTTCTCTACATTTCCAACACCAGCCTCATGTTTCCAGGTAATAGTTGCTAGATATGCAGACGAAGCCCTGAGTGTAATTTTTTTGAAATATCAGCAAATCACAGGGTGTAGTTCTTATCATTTTAGGCACTGGTGCAGCTGAGACTTTGTGGTATTGCAGCCATCTTGTTCTGCTAGCACCATCATCGCTGATGATGTCATCACGTCAGCTCGATACGTATCTTCTTGAGTGATCTCTAATACCAAAATTTCCAACACTTACCATCATGAGTCCTCGCTACAAGAAGGATTCACATCATGTTTGGGACTTCTATAAGCTTCGAGTAGTCTCTTAGACACCTCCCGCTTTTCCTCATAAACTTCATCTGTCATAGTCTCAAATTCAGTCTATTTCTGCCCCCTTTACTTCACTACTTCTTTCTTTATGGCGAGTTTACTTGATGTCTTACGAGTTGCTTTTGGAACACTAGCTTGCATGAAGTATCTAGAATCAGAAGTCGTTATTGAAAATCCTGCTTGAGACAATCTTGTCTGAAACGCCCATTTGCCTTAGCAATGCCATAATCAACAAGATACTCAAGAAGAAGAATAAGACGAAGTGAGACGATATGGCCCAGGATGATAATGAAGAGCTTAATTGTGGTTTTGAGTCTCAAAAGGTTGAAGTATGATTCGGATCTATGGCAAAAACGAATAGAATTCAGTAGGAGAGATTATTTATCGTGGGACACCTGGTTGATTTAGAGAATCGATTGAATCGAAACTCGAACACCGCCTACCCCATGGTCGACTTCTCAAATGAGGCCAACTTTGCTCAACCTGGAGAGTGTTATTAGACAAGCAATCAAGAAAAGAAAAAAAAAAAAAAAGGGTTAAGATTTGCAACCAAAAATGTCTGATCTCGCACTCACACCGCCTCCAAATCGGCATTCTACGCGGATGTATCCACTACATACACCCATACATCTCGGAGTCTCGGATTTTCAAGGCTTGATCGAATTCGATCTTTCATACCCCAATGAAGCCGATTGTCTCAAAGTTACTAACTTTGGCGTTTCTCGTTTGTGCGGCTTTTGCCGACGACGGGATGGACATGGATATGGGAGAGAAGGTGGAGTTTCATCCAGTAAATGCAGGGTCCAAGGCCTTCCACTGGATCCTCACGTTGTTCTTGCTCTTGATACTTCCCTCCATTTCTTCCGTTTTGGCGTTTGCCGAGGTCTTTCATTTTGCCTCGATTCTCCACATCGTTTCCTTGGTGTTTTCCGCTCTTGAGTCGCTATTCTTCGATTTCCCAGATAATGTTGACAATCACGAGAACAGAACTTCCAAGGGCACCAGCTGGTTCTTGACGTGGGAGCTTGCCGTTACCGTGTTTATCGGAACATTGCTTAATGGGTCCAACATCATAATGAACCGCTTCTTCCCGCTGAAGGCGCAAGATCCATATTCCGCTCCCTCTAGATGGGCTATGCGTACATACAAGATATTGGCCTTTACAACCACCTTGACAGGCTGGGTTCGTGTCTGTATGGCTCCAGTGGCCCTCTTTGGATTCTGCTACGGCAAAGCTACTGGTCAGTGCATTGCTCATGGCATCATGGGATCATCATTCATTTTGTATGGTTTCCTTTTGGCATGGGTCCTCACTATTCCATGGATCAGACAGCACCAAAGGCTCAATGGCGATCTGAACGTCAGGAGTCAGGAATTTTACGATTCAACAATCATGTGCCTCTGGGGTATTGTCAACACATTTACCGAACACAGATGGGGTAAGGAGGATTGGAACCATGGCGACTATCAGCACACCTCTATGGGTATTATTTGGTGGTGTGGTGGCTTATTGGGTATGTGGCTCTCCAGAAAGAACAACACGAGATCCATCATTCCCGCTTTGCTTTTGATTTACACTGGCTGGGCAATGTCAGAGCACTCGCAACATTTGGTGATCTCCACCAAGGTCCATGGTCTATTTGGGCTTGTCCTCATGTCAGGTGGCTTGTCCAGAATTATAGAAATATGCTTTCTTTTGAAAGACAATGGTTCGAGCGACACCGGAAGAATCCTTGCTTTCCAGCATTTTCCACCCATGAGTTTGGTGCTTTCTGGTGTTTTGTTTATGTCTGCCAATGAGGAACAGCTAAATCTCGTCCACGACTTGGGCGCCGATCATTCATCATATATTCTTGTGGTCAGCGGAGCAGGTTTCATGATTTATTTGTGGATGCAGTTGCTCCTTTCGTTGTATTTGCGGTTGGTGGGATACGATGAGAATGGAGAGATCAAAAAGTTGAGTGGGTATGCCAACATTTCTGCCGATGGGGAGGGCAGCTTTGAGTTGAACGACCTTAGTGACGAAGATAACCGCGAAATCTCCCCTTGATCGCGACGTCAAGGTGAGAAGGATCACGATATATTAGCTAAACCGAGTCATCGTTCTCATGTTTCCGCTATGAACTACGATGCTTTACAGCCTACAAGCGTAATTTTACTTGCACCACAGTCAGTGAGGAGATTAGTGAGGCAGTGTTAAGAGTAACCCCTTTTTTCGATACTTCAAGGCCCGAGAGCCTTTTTTCCTCAAATCACACAAAGTATAGACAATGAGACATTTTTTGGTGGTTTGAGTGTCTCGTGCCCGATCAACAATTATTCAAGGCTTTGAGCGAACGGTCAAGGGCGAGAAATATTTGCAATAAGACAGTTATAGTGATAGGTTTGAGTACTCAGCCTAATCAGAGACCAATAAGCTTTCAGTGATAAGCACTTCTCGAATCAGAATCATTACGATTTTACATAGGCTCTGCAAATATTTCCAATGAACTCTCGTAATTCAAATGTTCGCAATTTACGTAGCACCATTGGGCGGGTCTAACACGATCGGCTTAGGTTCGCTTGGCAAGCCTCATTGTCAAATCACAACCTTGACCCCATATCTCACTTTCACACTTCCATGCGGCGATTTGCAGAATTCGTACACCAAAGAATAGCAAGTTATTTGATCGCCCCGTGCATTGGTTCTCAACATTCCAGAACCATAGCTGCAGTTCGTGAACTGGGGGGCAAAGGAAACAATAAGCGGAGGGGAAGATTTACGATATCATTGAACTTCGGTTGCTGTTCCTGATCAAAGTTCGTTTGTGGGGTAGCGGAATTGAAACCTTATTGTCAGGAATACGATGGTCCCGCCATTGTTGTAACGAAATGCAGTACAAAGCCGTTAAAAAAATTGCACGAAAATTTGCACAAATTTTTGAATCCTGACTTTTCGAATCCTAGTCTTTGACGCTGATGAAGAATGTTTCAGCCTCCTTCGCTAAGCGCATTGGCCCGAGTCATGTATCTTTACAAGGTGCGGCTTGACATCTGCATATTTTAGGGACCCCGAATACTCTTTCGGTACAAACTCCGAGCACATCCCCGCTGGTTTTAGCCGCTTTCAGACTCTGTTGATCTCTAATGTGAACACTTGGTTCTTCTCGGGATATCGCTCTCACTTTCCGGTAGCGCTAGTCCCCACATAGTTTTAGATTCGGCAGAGAAGTATGCAAAAAGCTGCATTGTTGGCGTACAATGATGTCGATCCAACGATAGCGCACTCCAAAAATCCGTTTATATGTCGCTCAATTATCGCGTTTTATTTGCAGCCAGTTTTTAGGCGAATTCACTCCCTAGTGAAATAAAATACTGATGCCCGAGAAAGAGCTAAACTATATCGTATCGCACGAGCAGGCCTCTAGCGATCTCGAGAAAGGAGCTGGAATCCTTGTCTCGAGTGAAGAAGAGCGGGAGTCAAAGAAGCCCGAAGGAATTTTGGCGACCTTCATCGACGGGTTTCGAAGGTTTGATGATAGCGAGTTGGACCTAGACCCAAACTTGACAGATATCGAAAGAACGGCGATCATTACCGCCAACTCCCCATTATCGCGTTCCCTCAAAGATAGACATTTGCAGATGATTGCCATTGGCGGAGCCATAGGTACTGGTCTATTTGTTGGTTCGGGAAGAGTATTGGCGAACGGAGGTCCTGCTTCAGTCATCATCGCTTACGGCCTTATTGGGTGTATGATGTATTGCACAGTTCATGCCTTGGGAGAGTTGGCTGTCACATTTCCTGTTTCGGGCGCTTTTGTTACCTACAACACCCGTTTTATTGATCCATCGTGGTCTTTCGCTATGTCATGGAACTATGCTCTAGCTTGGTTGGTGAACTTACCAACAGAGTTGGTCGCTGCAGCTATCACGATCCAATATTGGGACGACAAAACCAATCCAGTTGCCTATTGTGTTGCTTTCTATGCTTTGATCATGGGTATTAACCTTTTCGGAGTCAAGGGCTACGGTGAGGCTGAATTTGTTTTTTCACTCATCAAAGTCATTGCTATAATTGGTTTTATAATCCTCGGTATTGTCATTGTATGTGGAGGCGGGCCTCAAGGTGGTTACATTGGAGGAAAATACTGGCACGATCCTGGTTCCTTCAATAATGGCTTCAAGGGTCTTTGTGCTGTCTTTGTGACTGCCGCTTTCTCGTTCGCAGGAACAGAATTGTGTGGTTTGGCATCTGCTGAGACAAAAAATCCAAGAAAATCCCTCCCCAAGGCCACCAAGCAGGTTTTCTGGAGAATCTTGTTATTCTATATTGTATCGTTGATCGTCGTTGGCTGCATGGTCCCATACAACGACGAAAACTTAAAGAAGTCTGATGGTACTGCCAGATATTCACCTTTCGTGATCGGGATTCAAAATGCGGGCATCGGTGGCTTGCCTTCTGTCATGAATGTTGTCATCATGATTGCTGTGTTGTCTGTGGGTAACTCGGCGGTTTTTGGCTCGTCCAGAACTTTGGCTGCTCTAGCTGCAGCTGGAAGTGCACCCAAATGCTTCAACTACATCGACAAGAAGGGAAGACCCATTTTTGGTATTTTATTGGCAGGTCTCTTCGGTCTCATCTGCTTATCTTCAGCCTCTAGGAATCAGGGCGTTGCATTCAATTGGTTGCTGGCACTTTCAGGATTATCGTCTCTTTTCAACTGGGGCTCGATTTGCTGCTGTCATCTCAGATTCAGATATGCCTTGAGGTCCAAGGGTCGAGACACGGACGAGTTAGCTTACAAATCCCAAGCTGGTGTGATCGGTTCGGTCTTCGGTATGATTCTCAATGTGTTGGTGATCGTTGCCCAATTCTGGGTCGCTCTCTTTCCAATCAATGGAAAGCCAGATGCTTACGAATTTTTTCAAGCTTGTCTTTCTATCCCCGTGGTAATCGGCTGCTATGTTTTCCACAAGATCTGGAAGAAAAACTGGAGATGGTGGATTCCTATCGAAGAGATCGACATCGACACTGGCAGAAGGGAGCTAGACTTGGAAGTCTTGAAGCAGGAGCTTGCGGAAGAGAGAGCCATTCTCGCTTCCAAACCCATATACTACCGCATTTGGAACCTATTTTGCTGAGCACGAATATCGAATATATGGTGATGATTTTTCAACTCAGATATTTATAAGGCTATTGAGCTTTTACGGGCTGATAAGATTTGAGTACGGATTTGATTCTGGGAGAATTAGCCAGCCTTGAAACGACAACTGTCTGATTGAAGTGATAATTACCGCTCTGTTGATCCATTTCCTTATCTACTTCAGACTACTGTATCAGATATAACTTGTGTACAAGGGAATTTTGAGAAGTACCCACTCTTAGTCACCAAAATGTTAGGAGCCTAGGTCCCGGCACGATACTTTAACTACGAATTCCCATCTGTGCGTAATTAAAAGCTAAGGAGAGCAGTATCAATGCGCTAAAGATGTAGTTGGTTTACCCAAAAGAAATTCTCGCATCTCGCTCTATTTTAGTCGCGCGCCATGAGAATTAGGCGGTCAATAGGCGCTATACATGCTTCAGCGGGCAATGCAGATTTTTCTCTTCTTTCACTGACCCCAATATCTCCAACTTAACATTCCAAGAGTAATCCATACTTGGTCCGTTCTCAACAAAATTGCGGTTCCCTCTATATAACTCGCTTCATGCGGCAAAGTCTCTCTAATTGCTTATCTCTCGAGTTTGATAGGTTCGCGCATATGATCTTATTGTTCCGTGAAAAAAATTCTGCAAGGAACTGCGGCGCCTTCAATTGTGGAGCTCCTAGGGAAAAAAACGTCATAAATCTCAAGACAGAGTCAATTCGCGAGTCAACTCGCGAGGCACTTGAGAATTCTTTATATATGGGTGGTGTACTTGAGTCGAGTTAATTGGCTAAATTAGTCCATATTATCGACATCCTAGATGCAATAAATCCCTATAGCCTTTTAGATAGAAGGTTACATCCTTCTCTCGCAGCTGAACCCGGAAAGAAATATATCATCTTGCTACATGACAGTTGTGGCTCAAGAAGCATTTGAGTTTCTCAAATTGCCCTGGACAGAATTGCTCGCTTTCTTTTGCGAATGCCCTCCGAGCGTTATATCCGCCTAAATCGCAAATTCTTCGGACCAGCTTCGCGCATATTACGAAGCCCAACTGGTCACGAGAATATACGATTGTTATCGAAAATTGCAAAAGAAAAGATAGCAAAGAATGAGTTAAGTATATTAATGTCTGAAAACATTTTTAATCAGATTGTTTATCTTGTCTTCAAGGTGGAAGGAACCGACAGCATAACTCAATCAGATATAGCTGTGACGCCAGCATTCCCCATTGGTGCGGCTCGCTCATCGTGATTTCTTTTTTTTTCTATTTTGCAACCAGTATAAAGGAGAACGGCCTCCACAATATCAGAAATTATCAACATGCCAGAGAAGGAATTGGACTACATGGTGTCGAGAGGCCAGCTCTCAGGCAGTGATCTTGAGAAAGAGGAGGATGCCTCTTTTAATGCCGTTGAGAGGCAGAGTACGACAGAGCCCATGGGAAAGTGGGAAACGTTCATTGATGGCTTTCGTAGGTTCGACGCCGAGGAATTGCACATCGATCCCAATTTGTCCGAAATCGAGAAAGTTGCTATCATCACGGCCAATTCTCCATTGTCCCGTTCGCTTAAAGACAGGCACTTGCAGATGATCGCCATTGGTGGCTCCATTGGTACCGGTTTGTTTGTTGGTTCGGGCCTGGTTTTGGCTGAGGGCGGTCCAGCTTCTTTAGTGATTGCATACTCCTTAATCGGCATCATGATGTATTGTACCGTGCAAGCTTTGGGAGAATTGGCTGTCACATTTCCAGTTGCTGGTGCATTCTTGACGTACAACACCAGGTTTCTTGACCCTTCATGGTCCTTTGCTATGTCGTGGAATTATGCTTTCAGTTGGTTGATTTGTTTCCCAACAGAATTAGTCGCAGCTGCTATCACGATTCAGTATTGGGATGACACAACCAACCCTGCTGCGTACTGTGTTGCATTCTACGCCCTCATCATGGTCTTCAACTTTTTTGGAGTCAGAGGTTACGGTGAAGCAGAATTTGTCTTTTCCTTCGTTAAAGTGATAGCTATCGTGGGCTTTATCATTCTTGGTATTGTCATTGTTTGTGGTGGTGGTCCAAAAGGTGGATACATTGGAGGAAAGTACTGGCACGATCCAGGTGCTTTCAACAATGGCTTCAAAGGTCTTTGTGCTGTTTTCGTGAACGCTGCCTTCTCATTCAGTGGTACTGAATTGTGCGGATTAGCAGCAGCTGAAACTAAAAACCCGAGAACTTCGCTCCCAAAAGCCACAAAACAGGTCTTCTGGAGAATCACTTTATTCTATATTGTTTCCTTGGTCGTCATCGGATGCATGGTTCCTTACAATAACTCGGACTTGCAAAACGCGGATGGCACTGCCAGATATTCGCCTTTCGTCATTGGTATCAAAACTGCTGGAATCAGCGGTTTGCCCTCCGTCATGAACGTGGTCATCATGATTTCTGTGTTGTCCGTCGGTAACTCCTCCGTTTATGCCTGCTCCAGAACTTTGGCTGCTATAGCTGCATCCGGAGGAGCTCCTAAATGTTTCAACTACATTGATAAACAAGGAAGACCGATTTTTGGCATCATCGCAACTGGAGTCTTTGGCCTAATCTTCTTGGCCGCAGCTTCAAGAAAGCAAGGCACTGCTTTCGACTGGTTGCTGGCACTTTCGGGTCTCGCATGCATTTTCTCCTGGGCTTCGATTTGTGCCTGTCATCTTAGATTCAGATACGTGTTGAAAGCCAAAGGAAGAGACACGGACGAGTTGGCTTTCGTCTCGCAAGCTGGAGTTATTGGTTCAATCTTCGGTGTTACTCTCAACTCGTTGGTTCTTGTGAGTCAGTTCTGGGTTGCTCTTTTCCCCATAGATGGCAGCCCCGATGCCTACGACTTCTTTGAGGCGTATCTCTCTGTTCCAATTGTAGTGGTGTTCTATGTTGGCCACAAACTCTGGAAGAGGAACTGGAGATGGTGGATTCCTACTGAAGAGATCGACATCGACACTGGAAGGAGAGAGCTAGACTTGGACCTTTTGAAGCAAGAGATTGCTGACGAGAAAGCTAAACTTGCTGCCAAGCCATTATACTACCGTATCTGGAACCTCTTTTGCTGAGTCTGGCACTCAGAACCTAATGTCAGACATTACATACATCGATAAATTTGCATCACAGAAAACACTGAAGTTTGTAGCTCATCCAGATCCATAAACTTACTCGAACGTCATCATCAACCGGGAATCTCTGCAATAAATAATTCCTAACCTTAGTCATTCGAGTACTTTCGATGACGAGAAGAATGTACGTTCCACGGCTGTGTTCAATTACTTTTACAACTCAGGATAGGCGATTAGCGTGAGGCTAGAGGCCAGTTACGTATGTAAAATGGGCTTCATTTTATTGAACGCCGACGAGCGAGTCCGTTTGATGTCCAGGCTTGACTTTTACTTAGGTCATCAAGGACTCGAGCTGGGCAGAACCATCTGATTCCCCGCGTTTCACCTAGAGCTCCCATAGAATAGGATTTACTGCTCAACAAACTTAGATGAAGCTAGATCGCTGGGGAGATCTTCATCTGAGGTTGATAGAGCTTATAGCCCTTTTCCTTAGTCTTACCGCCGATCATGTCCCTTTTGAATTTTATCTCACTCTATTCCCTTGAGCTTCTACCGCGCTTTGGCTTATCAGTCAATCTGTCGCTCATTGATTTGAAAAAACGCCGTACAAGGCATGGAATAGAGCACAGAAATCCGACATTCTATATACACGGTCTGCATCAAGGAACAAGCATGGAAAGGGCTATATTAAGCCCCACATTAACAAAACATGCAATCTTCTCTCTGTAGGTTATCATCTGTCATCCAATATTAAAAGGTGAAGTAATTGTGAAGTCGTGCCTGAAATCCCACGTTACAATAATGGAGCGTTTGCAGATCCCAGGTAAAACGCAGGTCCATATAATACCTGTCACTTGTCTGACTAGCTAAGATAAGACGCTGCGCGTCAGCTGCTTTTGGAACTGTGGTGATAAAGACGGAAATGGGGAAATATTGTACGGCATTTTATATAACAGGAGCGCTTTCGCCGTATTTTGAAGAGAAATACAGATAAATGCATTTTATCAGATGTGTTTTGTGGGGAAGAGAGATAGCCTCATTGCAGGCGCTAAGAAATAATACAACGTCAAAATCAGGATAGAATGAACCAATTTGATACTTAGGTGAGGAGGGCAATGAAAATAAATAAGAGAAAGAGAAGAGTCCTAAGCTGGATCCCCCTTGGATGATCACATCACGAGAACCCGGAGATTTACAGTGACACTTTCATTCTAGAAGGAAGAAATGATACCCCTTTCCGTCATCTTACTATTCCGCTAGTCTGTCATTCCGCTTTTTCGCCCATCGCCTCACTATTCGCCCAAAGCGATATCAATTTATCTGCATGCCGACGTAAGAGTGGTTGCAAAATTCGGCGTTCTTAAAGTTGATTGATTATCGGTGTTAAAGCGAGGGGATTTATGCAACCAGTGGAGCATTAGCGGGTTGCAAAGCTTGATCGTGAAAAATGACCGCCTATTCTTACCCCAGAGCCAATCAGAGCATTGGTTGTTATCGAACCCTTTGCAATATAAATCATTAGATCCCTCGTGAACTCAGAGACGTGGGGACATGGAAGAAAAGAAACTGAATTGCACCGTGGCAATGAAGCTGACTTCAAGTAGCGACCTTGAAAAGGGAAGCAATGTTCACGTCACTGCTCTAGAAGATCCAACAATAAAAGAATGTGGGAGCAAATGGGAATCTTTTGTTGATGGCTTCCGGAGATTCGATGAAGCCGACATGGTTCTCGACCCAAACTTGACAGAGATTGAGAAGACGGCTATCATTACCGCCAACTCTCCTTTGTCTCGTTCTCTTAAAGATAGACATTTGCAGATGATTGCAATAGGAGGAGCGATCGGCACTGGTTTGTTCATCGGATCTGGAAAAGTGTTGGCCAGTGGCGGCCCAGCTTCAGTCATCATTGCTTATGCATTAATAGGAATGATGATCTACTGCGTTGTTCATGCTTTGGGAGAATTGGCAGTTACGTTCCCTGTTTCTGGAGCCTTTGTTACGTACAATACCCGATTTATTGATCCTTCATGGGGTTTCGCCATGTCATGGAATTACGCTGTTTTGTGGTTGGTATTGTTACCAACGGAGCTAGTGGCTGCAGCCATTACAGTACAATACTGGGATGCAAAAACCAATCCGGCCGCCTATTGCGTCGCTTTCTACGCCTTGATCATGGCTATAAATCTCTTTGGGGTCAAAGGATATGGTGAGGCTGAGTTTGTTTTCTCTTTCATCAAGGTTATCGCAGTCATAGGTTTTATCATTCTTGGTATCGTCATTGTTTGTGGAGGCGGGCTCAAGGGTGGCTACATTGGAGGAAAATACTGGCATGATCCTGGTGCTTTCAACAATGGGTTCAAAGGTTTGAGCTCTGTGTTTGTAACAGCTGCTTTTGCTTTTAGTGGCACTGAATTGTGCGGTTTGGCAGCAGCTGAGACAAAAAACCCTAGGAAGTCACTTCCCAAAGCCACAAAACAGGTGTTTTGGAGAATCACCTTATTTTATATCGTTTCTTTAGTTGTGGTCGGCTGCATGGTCCCTTACAACGATTCTGACTTAACCAAGTCAGACGGAACTGCCAGATACTCACCATTTGTTATCGGAATAAAAAATGCCGGTATTAGTGGATTGCCCTCTGTCATGAACGTGGTAATCATGATCGCTGTATTGTCGGTGGGTAATTCAGCCGTCTTTGCATCTTCCAGAACATTGGCTGCAATGGCTGCTGCGGGAAACGCTCCAAAGTGTTTTAATTACATCGACAAGAAAGGAAGACCCATATTTGGAATACTTGCCGCTGGAGTATTTGGGCTCATTTGTTTATCGTCGGCTTCCAGAAACCAAAGCGAAGCTTTCAACTGGTTGCTGGCCCTTTCGGGCTTGTGTGCCCTTGTCAATTGGGGCTCTATCTGTGTCTGTCATCTCAGGTTTAGGTATGCATTGAAGGCCAAGGGAAGAGGCACTGACGAAGTTGCCTACAAATCCCAAGCTGGAGTAATTGGATCGGTGTTTGGAATTGTCTTGAATGTCTTAGTGCTCATCGCTCAATTTTGGATTGCTTTGTTCCCTATCGGTGGAAGTCCTAGCGCCAGTAATTTTTTCGAGAACTATCTCTCGTGCCCCATCTTGATCGGGTTTTACGTTTTCCACAAAATATGGAAGAGAAATTGGAGATGGTGGATACCCGTCGAAGAGGTTGATATCGATACAGGTAGGAGAGATTTAGACTTGGAGCTACTCAAACAGGAAATTGCCGAGGAAAAGGCCATTCTCGCTTCAAAACCTCTTTATTATAGGATTTGGAACCTCTTTTGCTGAGTCTGGTACTCAGAACTTGATGTCGGATATGACACACCTACATAAAATGGCATTTTAAATTGATCTGATAATAGTAGCTCTTTTAAATATTTCCTTCAGGGATGTCTCGAGCAAAAAGAGTCCAAGAACCAAGGGAATTTGACAGCAAAACCGTCTCCTTCTCGACGGAGTCAAGAAAGTAGCTATTTGTATCACAGGAGTTGACCTTCCACTTCAAATTGCAATCCGCATTAGTGTTTCGAACTTCTCACATTTCAAGAGTGGCAAAGACTCTGTGGGTGTATTAGAAGCTTAAATTATAGAGGATTCGAGTCTCAAATTTACTCGAACTTTCTCGTCTTCGCCGTCTGATGAAGAGGATATCACTCTCCAAAAATTATCATGCCAATTTGCAAAAAAAGATTCTATCTTTCGAGATATGATTAATTGCGCAATCCGCCTATCGGGTGTATTTGACCACCATTTGCTCAACACTTTATCTTTGCTCTTGCAAAAATTTGGAGTGTTATTCCGAGTTATTTCAAGAAAGTATTATCATGAACTATTCTTAGCACCAATCTGACTGGCCGGGAGAAGCTTCCTATTGAGCAAAAGTCTCACTATCTAGTCTCAGCTTTGTTTATTTATGAAGAATCTCGATCTCATATTCCACATGAATCTGTCACTCCTCGAGAATTCTATCAATTCAAAGCGCCTTGCATTGCAACAGTTTTTCGATCATTGTTGAAAGATCGAATTCCGAGATTTCGTTGATCCTGCAAGGCGGTGCGGCGCGCGCTGCTTTAGGAAATATTGAGCCACAAGCATTGATAAGGATGTGAAGGAGAGATAAAGCGACTTATTTAAAATAGGAGAAAATTTCCTTGCATGTCAGATATTGATACGAGCTTTTCGCAAAATGGGCGTTGTGGCGGATCTAAGCTTCACCGTGGCGCCACAAAATAATTGTGTGTTAAAATCAGGCACAATAAACTCATTGTAGCTAAGGAAAATTCCTGAGAAAAACGATAGTAAGAAAATTGACCAGTCACTTGAACAATTGTGATTGACTACTCACGAATCTCAAATTTTCGGAATTTTGTTATACCGAGATATCGGAGAAATTTCGTCTCTTCCCGCCATTCCGCCATTAACCTCAAATTTGTCCCGAAGGATAATTATGATACAAATGCGTGCCGGCCCAAAAAAGGAAGCGAAGATCGGCTTTAACGAATAAGTCTCATTATCTGTGAATGTAGCGTGGAATCCCATGCAGCTACTGCAGTATGGGCGGATTGTAGAGCGAGTTCACTGATAACAAACGCTAATTCTTTCCTTCATGCCATTCGCTTATCTGAATGCAATCGCTTTCTCTGCAAGTGATATAAAACATCAATAATCTCAGTAAACTGATACCGTAGGGATATGGAAGAAAAAAAATTAAATTACGTCGTCACTACGGAGCGGGCTTCGATTAGTGACCTCGAGGAAGCTGGAAACGTCTATGTTACCGGGCTCGATGGTCAGAGTTCGAAGGTTTACGGAAGCAAGTGGGAATCTTTCGTCGATGGCTTCCGAAGATTTGATGAAAAGGACTTGAATCTCGACCCAGGCTTGCTGGAGGTCGAGAAAACGGCTCTCATCACGGCAAACGCTCCATTGTCTCGTTCCCTCAAGGATAGACACTTGCAGATGATTGCAATTGGAGGTGCAATTGGTACTGGTTTGTTTATTGGTTCCGGTAAGGTCTTGGCCCATGGTGGCCCTGCCTCGGTTATCATCGCCTACTGCTTGATAGGCATGATGATATACACTGTTGTTCATGCTTTGGGAGAGTTGGCTGTCACATTTCCAGTCTCTGGAGCTTTCGTCACCTACAATACTCGCTTTCTAGACCCCTCGTGGGGTTTCGCCATGTCATGGAACTATGCCATTGGTTGGCTCATCACTTTGCCAACAGAGATTGTGGCAGCAGCCATTACAGTGCAATATTGGGACGATAAGACAAATCCGGCTGCCTACTGTATCTCATTTTACGCTTTGATCATGGTGATTAATCTTTTTGGAGTCAAGGGTTACGGTGAGGCTGAGTTCGTTTTCTCTTTCATCAAGGTTATTGCTGTTATCGGCTTCATTATTCTCGGTATCGTTATTGTTTGTGGAGGTGGACCCAAAGGTGGCTATATCGGAGGAAAATACTGGCATGATCCTGGTGCCTTTAACAATGGCTTTAAAGGTCTTTGCTCTGTGTTTGTAACTGCCGCTTTCGCTTTTGGTGGTACCGAGTTGTGTGGTTTGGCAGCAGCTGAGACCAAAAATCCCAGAAAATCGCTTCCCAAAGCTACCAAGCAGGTCTTCTGGAGAATCACCTTGTTCTACATTGTCTCCTTAGTGGTCGTTGGTTGCATGGTTCCTTACAACGATTCTGACTTGACGAAGTCTGATGGAACTGCCAGATACTCACCATTCGTTATCGGAATCAAAAATGCCGGTATCAGCGGATTGCCTTCTGTCATGAACGTCGTTATCATGATTGCTGTTTTATCAGTGGGCAATTCAGCTGTGTTTGCATCCTCTAGAACATTGGCTGCTATGGCTGCTGCAGGAAGTGCTCCTAAATTCTTCAACTACATTGACAAGAAGGGAAGACCAATTTTCGGTATCATAACGGCAGGACTTTTTGGACTTATTTGTTTGTCCTCTGCGTCTGGAAATCAAGGTGTTGCCTTTGACTGGTTGCTGGCAGTTGCAGGATTGTCCTCCCTTTTCAATTGGGCTTCTATTTGTGCATGCCATCTTAGATTCAGATATGCATTGAAAGCCAAAGGAAGAAGTACTGACGAGGTTGCATACAAATCACAGGCTGGAATTATTGGATCGGTGTTCGGAATTGCTCTCAATGCATTGGTGATAATTGCTCAATTCTGGATTGCCTTGTTCCCTCTTGGTGGCAGTCCTGATGCCAGCGATTTCTTCGAAAGTTATCTTTCGTGTCCCATCATTATAGCCTTCTATGTTTTCCACAAGATTTGGAAGAGGAATTGGAGATGGTGGATACCCGTTGAAGAGATCGACATCGACACAGGTAGAAGAGAGTTGGATTTGGATCTTTTGAAGCAGGAGATCGCCGAAGAGAAAGCCCTACTTGCCTCTAAGCCCATTTACTACAGGATTTGGAACTTGTTTTGCTAGTCTGTATCCTCAATTATAGAAAAACTTTCATAGTCCAATAATGATGTAAAAGTCAAATCTTTCCTGCCCGATGAGGTCCCCTTGAAGATTCGTTGACAGCGATTGCACATTACGCAACAAACAAGCCATTGAGGCAAATTGAATGAGCCAGGATTACGACTGTGGGTTTTGATAAGGCTCAGCTGAGCCGCCGGCGTTTCATATTTTTCTTTTTTTTAAATTTGGATTTTGTAGAATACTATAGTGTTCTCTCGAAGTCTCGCAATAAGTGTCCAAGGTTCCAACAAGCAGTGTGATTTTATGCAGAGGATGAGTCCTCTCGTCTCTCTACTTCCAATTTCAATTGCTCAGCGTAATAGCTCACAAGTGCAATGTAATATATGATCTGCCACGCAACGCACCAAATGACGACAGTGATGTAATGACCATGAGCAAGCTTGAAGTTAAGGCTTTCCTGAGGAGAATCATGGTAGCGAGCACTTTCGAAGATCAAAAGGAGGACATTGAAAATCCAAAGATACACCATGGTCATCACGCGTGGCTCATAACATGATTTTTCACTCACTGGGAATAAGATAGTAATATGCTCCAAGAAGAGGCCAAGTGCACAAAGCAGAAGAGATAAGATTGCGAATACTCTCTCAAATGTAACGGAAGACGTCATTTCAGAATATGCCTTTTCTGTTAAACGAGTTGACTCGGTAAAGTTGCCGGAAGGAATATCAAACTTAGCTGCTCTGACCGATGCATCAAATTCATACAACCAATCGCTGGGAAAATCCGAGTCCTCGGTATACTCAGCCATTTGGTTACCCATGTGCCTTATTATCCCATGGATCAACTTTTCTCCTTGACCACTTTGACAAAATCGTTCATGTCCCTCGTCCTCGACGCAAACGCCTTTGAAGTAGAAGTCGTAATGAGTCAGGCTTGACTTCCAATCTTTTGGTATCATCGCAGATAAATCATCGGTACAACCTGGAGTTAAAAGCTCCATCAGCTTAAGAGATGCTTTCAAAAAGTCTCGTTGCTCACGGGCACTTAGATCGAATGAAGTGTGGGGCAACACAGGGAAAAACAGAACGCAAGCCAAAAGAAGAATGTTCAATGCGTACCAGATGTAACAACCGAATCGAGCTGACCATAGTCGGGGATTTGCGTGAGCTTTAGTGCAAAGATCAAAGAAAGGTGAATAGAACTTTCTTGACATTGTCGCCTGCTGGCTTTCGATTTCCATTGGGAAGAATTCATGGTTAGTTCTCTCATCGATATCTTCTAGTAAATTGTTCAGACTTCCCTCGCTTCCATTCGTCTTAGCTGGATAAACAGGAGGCTCTCCTTCAATGTCATCTTGAGAAAATATATAGGGACTCTCCTGGCCTTCATTATCTTGAACTGGACGATATTGGCTGTCTTGGCCTCCTTTCTTCTGATCCATAGCGTGACCTTTTTCAAAGAACAGCTTGAGATATTTGAACATTTGATAAATCGTGAAAGGGTGTTGTTCCTTCCATTGAAGACGGAAGGATCATACGTGACTTCTGATTTATGCAGCATGATTCACTCCATTTGAGGAAAGAAGAAGGATTTATTATTTATAGCTTGTCCCACGGGAAGCTATAAAGAAAATCGCTTTTGCTGCTTCTAAAGGGCAGAGATCCGAACCCACAAATCAAACCAATGCAATTCTTTAATCAATCAGCTGTTCTTGAAAAGCAGTGATACTTTAGGTCTTTCTATCGTGGTTCCTCGACCTTCCCATATTGGATGGTACGTGACTTTTTTTTACTGTAGAACCGATCGAAAGTCACTAAGACGGTATCCAACTTTTCTTTCTGAACCCCTTCTCAGCTCCCTATATTGAAGGCAGAAAAGCTTACTGTACCTTATCGTCCACTACAGGCAGCGTTCTTAATCAAGTCCATGATATGTGGTACCAGATGAAGAAAAGTCTGACATATTTGCTATCAGCCTTAAAAATTCCTTGCGATATGAGAATTTTTAAATACAAATAAAAATTTTGGTGCACAAAGCTGACTTGGAAATTCGCAATCTGGCTTACCTTATCTACTACACTCAAGGCGAAAGTAGGCTGACTCGAGGCACTACTTTGTATGCAGGATATGTCAAGCTCTTCGTACTCAATGACCGATTGTCCAGGCTCCAGATCTTTGTTTTCTTCAAATACCGCTTATCAAACCTAAATATTCAGCATTATATGCTTTTTTTTTCTCTATTTCCGCCCCATCGAAGGGGTTGCTGACATCTGGGCGCACTTGATTGGTTTTCGCAGCCGTTGCACTTACATCTACCATACATTCTTATCTCATCTTAGTCATCATCATACATCACACTCCTTTACCACTTTCCTTCCACAATGAGTGCAATACTCTCTGCGGACGATCTTAACGACTTCATAACGCCGGGAGTGGCCTGCATTAAACCGGTGGAAACACCGCAGCAGAATCTAGAGGCTGGCGAAGTCGAAATCCAAATCGATGAAAACGGTAATCCTCTCGAGATCTCCAAAATCGACGGCAAGGCGGCTGCACTCTCGCCAGCGCAGATCTCGCTAGCAGACTGTCTTGCCTGTTCTGGATGCATCACATCGGCCGAGGAGGTTCTAGTGGCACAGCATTCCCATGAACAGCTTCTAAGAGCGATAGAGGAGAATCAGGACCAGAAGAAGGTATTTGTGGCCAGTATAAGCCACCAATCGAGAGCGTCGTTGGCTCAGGCCTACGGCTTCTCCGTCGAACAGATGGACCGCTTGTTGACGAACTTGTTGGTGAACCAGATGGGATTCAGATACGTTGTGGGAACTGCATTGGGAAGAAAGCTTTCCCTACTACAAGAGGCTCAGGGGATGCTCGCGAGGAGTCAAAACCAGACTAGCCCTAAAACACCCGTTTTGCTGTCTATATGTCCGGGCTGGGTGCTTTATGCGGAAAAGACTCACCCATATGTGTTGCCCATGCTTTCTACAACGAAGTCGCCCCAGCAGATCACCGGGTGTCTTCTCAAAACAATAGTCGCCAAGGACATGAACATATCAAGGAGCGACGTGTACCACCTCTCCATCATGCCCTGCTTCGACAAAAAGCTCGAGAGCGCTCGTCCAGAAAGCACAGAACTGGGCCTTGCTTCTCCAGACGTAGACTGTGTGCTCACTGCAAAGGAGCTTGTGAACCTTATAGAAAGTCTGCGTTACGAGCTTCTTCCGTCGAATGCCGCCAAATTGGCCGCACAAAGGGGCAACATCTACGAGCAGATTGCCCCTCCCTCATGGCCATACAAGGAGCTCTCGTGGTCCAACGACTCTGGCTCGCAGTCAGGCGGCTACAGCTACAACTACTTGATGCTCACGCGAAACCACATGTTGTGCGTTCAGCCTGATATCTATCATGAGGAGGATTTCGAGATAGTGACTGTCGAGGGCCGTAACCTGGACGTATACGAAATGAGACTTATGCATAAGCCCAGCGGAAAGAAGATTGCTCTGGCTGCTGTGGTGAATGGGTTCAAGAACATTCAGAACTTGGTCAGGAAGCTCAAGCCGGCACCGGGAGGAGGCGTCAAAACGGGAAAGGTTAACCCGCTTGCCGCAAGAAGAAGAGCTCGTGCGGGCGCCAAACTGGGCGAAGCTTCCTCAGAGGGCGCTGAGGTGGCAGACGCTTCCAAGTGTGACTATGTGGAGGTGATGGCATGCCCTGACGGGTGCATTAATGGCGGAGGACAGATAACCAGGCCGCAAGATGTGGCTGAGAAGGAATGGCTTTCGCAGGTCAAGGATATTTATAACAGCATTGGCACGATCGATCTTTCCAGCATGGACCACTTCCAGTTGGCGGAGGAGATCGAGAAGTGGGCTCGGGACTTCTGTGAGAAGGACCAGGTTCCCGTGGAACGGCTCTACTTTACTCACTTCAGCGAGGTTGAGAAGCCCACCGACCCGAACGCTGTGCTTTTGGGTGCAAAATGGTAGCGATATATATAGAAACGGAACTGGGACGGTATTTAGTTGAAGCTACTGTAGCAGCCTTGGAAATAGATAAGTGGAGAATACTTCTTCTCTATTAAATGCCGGAAAACATTTCTCGCCATCTAGCGTCTCTTGATAAAAGAGCAGAAATACCGTTTCCAATAATAGCACTGTCAATATCGTTTGGAGACAGAGCTATAGGACCATTATGCGCCCCAGCTTCCTTCTATAACATTAAAAGATTATAGCTTACAACCAACCATTATTCTTCTGGAGATGACCACTTCAAGTTCCGAGACGGAAACGTCGTTTGTTCGTCTCTCAATCTTCAACGAGTAACAGGCGTGGTTACCACCTCAACATTAGAAGTGTGGAGAAATGCCAAAAAGTGGGCTTTCTGATCTCGTTAACGCCGTATGACCTAACGACTTGCAGAGGGTTTCCTGTTTCGACAACAATGACGTTCTGATTTTTGAGATAATCGGGGCCCCCAACTCAACCATACAGCGAGTAGCGCCAGTGTACATGTGAAGATTTCCGAAAAGGGAAATACAAAAGAAACTTAAAGCTCTTCGCCTCCACGCGAGCCAGAATAACACAGAAACCGAAATCTGCCAGTTTTTGGTCTTCCATTTTTTTATTTCTTTTTGACCTCCATCATTTGGTCCGGTTTCGCAGCCAAACAAGTACTACCCTTTCTGGCATAATGCCGCCATGCACAGCCAAACCACACCAACAATAGTCAAGAAAACCCGCCAAACCACGAATATTATTCCCGCCCCGCTCTATTCTGGAACATAATTCTTTTATATTTGGACCTTTTTTTTTTATTTTTTATTTCCCGTAACCTTTCTCGGTGTCTCTTCTCCTGCCCCACCTTTATCTTTTTTTCGCGGTAAACACCTGTCGAAACTTTCACCAACAAGTCGTCTAAAGACACACACGGAACCCAAAACGAAAAAACCATGAGACTCCTGCCTTTCGTTTTGCTCCACTGTCTTGTGGCGCTTTCTGCGGCGTTTGCCGTTCCCAAAAGGGACTACCAAAACAGACAGTACTTCATCGTGGAGATAGACCACCTGACGCTGGGTTCCAACTTGCACGAGTTTATCGCTCAGAACAACGAAACCTACCGCTTTGAGCACCCTGTGAGGGGCATGGACGACCACTTCGTGTTCAGCGTCGCCAAAAGCCACGAAAATATGGCGTTTTTGGGCAACCACAACTCCGACTCCCACAACTTGATGAAAAGAGCCCCAGGCCTCGAAAACGAGTACGACGCCTTGACCCTGCACCCCGGCTTGAAGCTGGTCCACATGCTATACCCCAAGAGACTCGAAAGAAGAATGCCTGTGCCTGTGGATCAGGACGCAGCGATGGAAGAGGACAAGGCCACCAGAGAGTTGCACATCGTGGATTCTCTGCAAGAACCGCTCAAGGAGGTGAGCGACAAGTTGGGCATCAACGACCCGCTTTTCCTCCGCCAGTGGCACCTTGTCAACACGCAGTACCCGGGAAACGACGTGAATGTGAAGAACTTGTGGTACCAGGGCGTCAGAGGTAAGAACATAACCGTGGCCGTTGTGGACGACGGCTTGGACCACAACTCCGAGGACTTGAAGGACAACTTCAACGCCCAGGGCTCGTGGGACTTCAACGACAACACAAACTTGCCCACGCCTCGTCTCTACGACGACTACCACGGAACCAGATGCGCAGGCGAGATTGCAGCCGTCAAGAACGAGGTCTGTGGCGTGGGCGTGGCGTACGAGAGCAAAGTGGCGGGAATCCGTATTCTCTCTGGCGCCATCACCTCCGAGGAGGAGGCTGCCGCCATGATCTACGGTCTTGATGTTAATGATATTTATTCGTGCTCGTGGGGCCCCACAGACAACGGCAAGACCGTGGCAGCACCGGATATGATCGTGCGCAAGGCCATGATCAAGGGTGTCCAGGAAGGGCGCCAGAAAAAGGGAGCTGTGTACGTTTTCGCCAGTGGAAACGGAGGCCGTCTGTTCGACCAGTGCAACTTCGACGGCTACACTAATTCTATTTATTCCATCACCGTCGGAGCCATAGACTTCAAGGGCTTCCACCCCAGCTACGCTGAGGCCTGTTCTGCCGTCATGGTGGTGACATACAGCTCAGGCTCTGGTGAGCACATTCAGACTACAGACATCAAGAGCAAGTGCTCCCTGAACCACGGAGGCACTTCTGCTGCGGCTCCTTTGGCTGCTGGTATTTATGCTTTGGTGCTTCAGGTGAATCCCAACCTCACCTGGAGAGATGTACAGCACATTAGTGCCAGGGCTGGTGTCACTGTCAACGAGAAGGACGGAGCCTACCAGGAGACTGCTCTCGGTCTCAAGTACTCCCACAAGTACGGCTACGGTAAGATAGACGCAGAAAAGCTTGTGGAGGAGGCCAAAAACTGGAAGAACGTTAAGCCCCAGGCGTGGTACTACTCGGATGTAATCAAGGTGGACAAAACCGCCAAATCCGATGCTACGGGTGCCAGCGAGTGGATTTCCAGTACCATCACCCTCACAAAGGATGACTTGTCCATCGTCAACCTCGAGAAGGTGGAGCACGTCACCGTCAAGGTGAACATCGATTCCACATTCAGGGGCCAGATCCAGGCCAAGTTGACTTCTCCACATGGCGTGGTTAGCACGCTCGCAGAACGCAGACCTTTCGATCAGTCCAACCGTGGACTCCAGGACTGGATTTTCATGTCTGTTGCCCATTTTGGTGAAGATGGTCTAGGTGAATGGAAGCTTGAGGTTTCGAGCTCGCGTGGCGAGAACGAAATCAAGCTCAAGGACTGGCAGCTTCGTCTCTTCGGTGAGACCATCGATGCTGACAAGGCGGAGACATACGATGTGACGAAGGATTACGCCGCTGTGCGCCGTGAGTTGCAAAACAAGAAGCCCGCTACTACAACTGAGAACACATCTTCTCTGACTGTCACCACCCCCCTGATAACTACAGAAACCATTGAGACTACTCCCAAAACCACTGATCCAACTCAGACCACTACAACCACTGAGAAGCCAAACACAACTACAACGGACGCTGCTACCACAACTGCTGACGAAAAGAACCCTGAGGACTCGGACGAAAGCGGAAGCGACGATTCTGACAAGGAAAACGACGACGGTAAACAGGATTCCGGCAGCCACTACATTGCAGACCATGCTGGACAATACTTCATGGCCTTGGCTGTGCTTGGTTTCATCATTGCGATCATCACCATGAAGTGCCACAAATCGCCAGGCAGCACCCGTCGTCGCAGAAGAGACGACTACGAGTTTGATATTATTCCTGGAGAGGACTACACGGATAGTGACGAAGAAGAGAGAGACTCCTTGGACCTCGACGGAAGTCGTCAGCGCGAGCAGCAGACCTTGTTCGATGAGTTCAACGCAGAGACTTTACCAGACTATGAGGACGATATGTTTCAAATTGGAGACGAAGGAGAAGAGGGCCACGAGCAGAATCACGTTGACCTGAAGTTAACTCAGCCCCGGGAAGCCAATGAAGATTCTGGCGATGCCAACGTAGCAGATGATGAAGAGGTGAACGAGATTGGAAGCGAACGGGGAAGCCAAGAGCGTTTGGTCCGCGATAGCGAGGGAGATGAGCGGTTTATGACATAGAATAGCACGGTTAGGTAATGGATTCCTTTACAGACAGATTTCGTCGTTGGCGATGCATTCGTTCCAGATACCCAACAACTAGACATTGCAAAGTGAGGCATCAGAATTGGCATACCTGAAGCTGCCTTGAAATACCTAAGCAAAGCGCCCTCACTCGGCTGCAAAATAAGACGGCTCCACGGGCTGAACATTCACCGAGTAGAAACTCACATACCAGGTATTTGATGAGTTCTGTGAACATTTTGAGTCGTTGACGTAATAGAATAGTATAAATTTAGTACATTTGAAGTGCTGCTTCCGCTTTGAATTTTTAAAGAGGAAGGCTTCACCTCGGACTATTAGAGAGCATGATTTAAGTAGCAGCTTTTGTGGCTCTCCAAGATTGTTAAGATTAGCGCTTCACTCGTCGCACCTAGATATCAAGGTCTCAGAGAATTGATCTCTTTGGGGCATCCAGAACAGTTTCCTGGTTCCAGGCTCGGTACACATTGGGTCTGAAGAAAACGATATGCCTCCACAGTTGCGAAACCGTTAACGCAGTTCCGAGAAGGGAATCAAGAACCCGCCCTGATTAGGCTTTTCTGACACAAGCGCTAACTCAAGTGGCTTATCCGACAGAAGTATAAATACAAGGGTCCTTGCTATTTTGATCAGGGATATTCATCATGAGAGATTTATGGCTTGCCATATGCTAATCTTGCGAGGCTAAATGCCCCACTTGATCAGTCAGTTCCCCACGTTAATTTCCAAAACATACTAAAAAGCACTATTGGGTGATAACAGACTACTTTTTGGCTTTTGCCGGCCTATGCGATCTCAGGTGTGACGAAGATCAACGCTGACTTGGGCTACTCGTATATCGATTTCGCAGCCAAGCGGACCGGGAATTTTGCGCATGATACCAATTTTCACATTGATCTACAAATCCGTTTTATCACCAAACACCACAACGATCAAACACCAAACCCCGTCAGGTGAAAGCTAAACTGGCAAAGTAAGCTTTTGACGTCAGCGGAGATAGCAAACGGATTCGGCAGTTTTTCCGGGCGGACGAGGATCCGCTTTTCCGAGTAAAGCGCCCGCCGCCGCCAGCAGCGGATCCAGGCCAAAACAGCCCAACAGCACCCCGTCCACAACACAAACGGCTGACCTGCCGCCCCCCAGACCCCTCCACGCGCCGGTTTTGCAACCATTCGACAGTGATCTATCTGTGTTGTCCTGCATATAATCCCCATGAATCAGCGAGAGAAATTCCGGCGGCCTCGCAAATTTGTAATCACCGCACGTGAGGTTACAAAACCGCAACACATTGCACCGAGGGTCCCGTGGCGAGGCCCCCCAGCATTAGTGACCGATTGATGAAGCTGGTCTTGTGACTTTCTGCCTCCTCAATGCCTATCTCACGTGACTTGTTGGTGTTCTTTCACATGCTAAGGCCCACTTGTGCCTAACACCGTTGCTCCCGCCAAGTGCGATTATCGGTCAATCTTGTCGAGCAGAATATTGTAGTTGGCAGGAGATTACCCACTGGCCTGTGTGCAGTCCGCGCTCTGGTATCTTGCATACCCTTTCGTGCGAGCTCATCATTTATAACCGCAAGGCCGGCCTTTTCTTTTTTCCTTGAGAACTAGCAACCAATTGCTTCAAGAACCGCCTCCCTTTTCAAAAATCACCAACTACCATGTCTGCAGACAGCTTTAGTGACCATGTGTCAATTGTCGTTTTCGGCGCCTCCGGCGATCTTGCCAAAAAGAAAACCTTTCCGGCTCTTTTCGGGCTCTACAGGGAGAACCAGTTGCCTCACACTGTCAACATCATTGGCTACGCCAGGTCCGGCTTGACCACCGAGGAATTGAGGCAGAGAATCAAGGACAACTTGAAGTTGCACGACGAGAAGGCCAAGAGCAAGGTGGACGGCTTTTTGAGCTTGGTGACCTACATTTCGGGCCCTTACGACAAGCCCGAGGGCTTTGAGACGCTCCACAAGGCAATTGAGGAGTACGACTCGAAAAACGCCGTCAAGCGGTCCGAGCGCTTGTTCTACTTGGCCTTGCCGCCATCTGTGTTCACCACTGTGGCCGAACACATCAAGAAGTACGTCTACCCCAAGGACGGCAAGGTGAGACTCATTGTGGAGAAGCCATTTGGCCACGACTTGGAGTCGTCCAGGCAGTTGCAGAAGGACTTGGCTCCGCTCTTCACCGAGGAGGAGTTGTACAGAATCGACCACTACTTGGGCAAGGAGATGGTGAAGAACTTGTTGGTGTTGCGTTTCGGCAACGAGTTGTGGTCCGGCGTGTGGAACAACAGACACATCTCGTCGGTGCAGATATCGTTCAAGGAGGCGTTTGGCACCGAAGGCAGAGGCGGCTATTTCGACCTGATCGGCATTATCAGGGACGTGATGCAGAACCACTTGTTGCAGGTGTTGACGCTTTTGACGATGGAGAGACCCGTGTCGTTCGACCCCGAGGCCGTCAGAGACGAAAAGGTCAAGGTCCTCAAGGCCTTCGACAACTTCGACCCCAACGACGTCTTGATCGGCCAGTACGGCAAATCCGAGGACGGAAGCAAGCCTGCCTACTTGGACGACGAGACCGTCCACAAGGACTCCAGATGCGCCACATACGCTGCTCTTGCGGTGAACATCCACAACGAGAGATGGGACGGTGTTCCGTTCGTGTTGAGAGCCGGTAAGGCGTTGGACGAGTCCAAGGTTGAGATCAGAATCCAGTTCAAGCAGGTCGCCAAGGGCATTTTCCAGGAGATCCACAGAAACGAGTTGGTGATCAGAATCCAACCCAACGAGGCCGTCTACACGAAAATCAACTCCAAGATCCCAGGTATCTCCACCGAGACCTCCTTGACCGACTTGGACTTGACCTACTCCAACAGATACTCCAAGGACTTCTGGATCCCAGAAGCCTACGAGGCCTTGATCAGAGACTGCTACTTGGGCAACCACGCCAACTTCGTCAGAGACGACGAGTTGGACGTTTCGTGGAAGTTGTTCACTCCCTTGTTGGAGTACGTTGAGTCCGACAAGGCTCCTAAGCCCGAGATCTACCCATACGGCTCCAAGGGCCCCAAGGAGTTGAGACAGTTCTTGATCAAGCACGGATACGTCTTCTCGCAGGCTGGCTCCTACCAGTGGCCTTTGACGCGTCCCAACGTGAAGGGCAAAATCTAATGGCACGTTATGTACTAATTTTACGAATTGACAGGAACAAAGCTTGTAGTGGTTCCATCAGACATCCATGGAAGGTCGATTGGCGGTCACCGGCATACTAGATTGGGTTCTATGCGTATGCTACCGTGGAAACTGCGAATGTTCAGGAATCTTTCATCACCGGAACCACTGTCAAGCTCTTCAGAATCATGTGGACTCTTTCGCTGCGTGCTTCTAGGGATCAACCGAAGCACAATCCTCAAGTTGGGAAAAACATGGTGAATCAGAACTGTTAAATACTGGCAAGTATAAGCTCGCAATGAAGCACCAGGTCAAGCCCGGTGCTGTAAGCTCACTGCAAGCGCTTTTCAACCCTGTCGTCATAGTCGAATCGGACTGGGAAAGAAGAGACTTAGTTTCCTCATCTTCAGATGTTTTTCGTAGTCTTGAGATCCTTGTGTTTAGGCTGAAGTCCATAAGCCCGCACGAAAATGTCCACAAATTCTGAATTTGAAATAGAGTATGAGATGTGTATCGAAAATTTTGTAGGTGCGATGCTCTTCAATTTATAGATGGGAGGACGGGCTTCTGTGCAGGCGGCTTGGCTGGATTACCCGCACCAACGGTTCTTAGGTCACTGACAAGAGAAACAAACTACACGAATATGAGAGATTTTGCAGCTTTCTCAAGATTCAAATTGATATAACTGGCCACACTTCCCTCCTGAGGGCTCGTATTGACTTGAAGGCTGGTTGTATGGAAGTCACGTGTGTGTAACTGTAACGGGGGTGAAACGGTGAAAATAGCGGTTTTCTTTCAATGGTTTCTCCAATTCTCAACTGATAAAAAGCTCGATCACGATGTAGGAGGCAAGGCATTTAAGTATGCTGAAAATTCGTCGACTGGCTCGAATGGCTCGTAGGGTGGAGGCCAAAGATGAATCAAAAACACTAAGTTCGAAAGTCCCCGTGTTATAATTAGAATCAATCTAACCGTAGCTTTAACCTTGATCTCTCTACGTTGTAGTTACGTGAAATTTGCATGATGGGTTTTGCCTTGTACTTCTCGAGCTTTGGCTGCAATCGGCTGCAAAATTGGCTGCAAAAAGTCTGCGAGTACACCTACCAACAACCTCAACCACCTTATCATGCTCTTGACAAGACTGAAGTCACATTTTGACTTTGAACAACTCAATATCGACTTGAGGATTTTCTCGGCTCGTAGTGCTCCAAGATGCGGGACAAGCCATGAAGATTTCACCTTCGATATCTTCAACAACCCCTTGTTGCTGATGCCAAAGTCTTCCCCATATTGTGCTAAAGATGCGGAAGAGCATGAACGGCAATTGCCAGTCGATATGTTGCCGAGCTGGATATTCAGGCTGACCGATGAGCTATTGGAGGCTTTGGGACCTGATTGAATCGGGGACTAAGGCTCACTCACGATGTTCTTGACGAGAAGCGCGGACTCAAAGCCGATTTCTTGATACATGTATAGTATCTGATCTTTCAATATATGCTAGTTTGGTACTGTGACGAATGATTCGGAGATAACCTACTTTAGTCTTGATCTCTGTGAATCTCCTCTATGGGGATCCGAGGTACGACGTGGGGGAAAATATTCATTCTCCTCCCTCCCACCAACTAATACCACACCTTTCAATACTCTACTTCATTGGAAGTGAAGGCTCATTCCAAATTCGTAAATAAAACTAATCCCTGAAGATTATATCACTCAATACCCCATTTGCGTCTCCTGTTTTTAAGCTCTCGTCAAGAATGGAGCAAGTGCTTCTCAGTACATCTTCTATGGCTGATATAACGGTTCCACAATGAAGAGCTTCACTTTTCATCGTGAAGAAGACAAGAGTGAGATGTGCCGAT
This sequence comes from Candidozyma ruelliae, assembly GCA_030582895.1. Classification (NCBI taxonomy): domain Eukaryota; kingdom Fungi; phylum Ascomycota; class Pichiomycetes; order Serinales; family Metschnikowiaceae; genus Candidozyma; species Candidozyma ruelliae. Next base: position 707,662 of record JAJMHE010000003.1, read on the forward strand.
TCTTCTTGAAACTTCACAATCTCGTGATAAGAATGCAGAAGTCCCGAAATGAAAAAATCATTTACTGGAGTTTCAGGAGCACTTTTGAAATCTGTTTACTTACATTCTCAAAAATAATGACAGGGCTAGAAGGTACAATTGAGATTGCTGGCTTCCAGTATAATCGCATAGCACTTTCGAGCGAGGTTGGAGGTTTCAGGTGAACGATACTATTTCTTGTGCCGGCTCGCCGGTTCGGAGCATCTAGGAAGGTGGGAGGGTACCGCTTATTTCAGTGGTTTGTGTTCTTATGGCGAGTCTGAAATAGGTAGTTATTTAATAGATTTCTGGGGAGACCAGCTCCGTGAGCTCCTCCTCCTTGACGGAGAGCTGGAACTTGAGGTCTTGATTTCGGCCTCGAGCGACGTTCCCGGGATGGGTGAATATTAACTTGGATACGAAGACATCAATCTTCTCTGATCTGCAAACATTGAGTTGGGATGTTGTTGAGGCCTACGTCATTGTGTTGAAACCACAGCTGGTTTCGTGGTGAGAATTGAGCTTCATGTTCCTCACTGCATTTGAGTGGTCCCTGGATCTCTTGAGCCCACTTCGTGACTTCGTGAAAGAGCCTCATTGAGCCCTGCATTGTAAACTGAGTTCCGTCTACTTTCTTGCCTTCCGCTCCATCTGCATTGAAAGTGAGGAAGCAGTCTACCAAAAAGCATTTACGCTGGAGAATCAGATACAACAATAGTATAAATGTAAGAGATCGACCGAATTGCAGCGTCCGAGTGTTTCGCTCATGATTAAAAAAAAAAAAAAAGAATGATCCAACTGAATGGTGCAGCTCAATGCATGCTGACAATGTTCCCCAAGTATCTCTCGCACAACCGACGAGTGCATTCCACGGAAGCATAGATATGAGTAATACGGCTCATTTGAGAAGCCTGCGTCATCAAAGTGAAATTGTGCTCTGGCCCGCCTCCACCTGTGTAAGTGGCATTGTTTACGTAACGCGTCCAGAACCCAATCTCGCTTAATGTGGCCAAATGCATGTTCACAGTTCGCTTCGAATAGTTGCATAAACTAGTATGAACAACATACAAATAGGCATTTCGTGATTCGCTTGGCCGATGCAGTAAGCTGATGCAAGACTTTCGGAAATGCTAAATGAACTTATCTCAAATGCTTTTTGCTCCAACTGACAGTTTCTTGTCTTTTAAGACCGCTCGTTTATGCATGCGGCATGCTTAACCAGAGCGCCACATCAAATTGCGCCCTTGTAACTTCTTTTCCGGAGCTCGCATGAACTTCTCTGAAACACGATAGGTTTGTTTTTGGTAAAGATCTTGAAGAGCTATGACCAAGTTGGGCATCAATGCGTGTCTTCCTATATACCAGCTGAGTGGAAGATGTGCATATGAATTACATTCTGGCTATTGATACCCTGATTTGGTAGACCAGAGGAGGCGTTGGAGCAAATCTTGGTGAGACTGGAGCAAATCTTGGTGATAATATTATGGCATACTTCAAACTGACAACTCCGTCAACTGCGGGTGCATGAGGCTTCCTATCCCACCTTGCACTTCTCGCTACAATTAAACCAGGCTTAGCGAAAACAATGTACGTTTAAACGGCCGCGCAGATAAACCCTTCCAAGATAGTAAAATGAGTAACGCTCCTGATAGCCACATCGGTAAGCTATGCAAGGCGTGCGTTGACATCCTTATAAAGAGCAGTTTTTCCATGTTTGATAAAGCAAAATGGCTTTGAGACTTGACAATGTGGTCCAGTGCGTCGAATACGACCTCACTTTCACAGTGGATCCTGACAGCGAGAACTACAAATGTGAGGGAGTCATTGATTTGGCTGTTTTCGAAAACAGAAATGCATTTGCGTTGAATGCTCTGAGAATCGACCTCACTTCCATACAATTCAATGGCAATGCTGTGACTTCCTCCATCGACGAAGACGCACAACTTTTGAACATCAATCATGCTGTCAAGGCAGGCGAGAAAGCACAACTCACTTTTGCATGCACTGGAAAATGCAGTAAAGACATGTACGGAATTTATCGGTCTTCCTATGAGGATTTCGACGACAATGAGGAGCCCAGTCGAGAGAGCGATGGTGCAGAAAATGGCGAAAGCGCCGCAGAGATCGATATCGCCTCAGACTTGGAATCACTCGCCATAGAGAAGGTTACGTCAAATAGTGCAAATGAAAAGTTCTTGATTTCGACGCAATTCGAGCCAATTGGTGCCAGAAGGGCATTTCCTTGCATTGACGATCCAGCCAGAAAGTCCCACTTTACCATCTCCTTGGTCCATCCTACAAAGTTCACAGCTTTGCTGAATTGTCCCATTCTGGAAACTGAGAGGATTGATGAATACTGGCTGCGTACGAGGTACGAAAGATCTCCCCTCATGTCAACGTACTTGGTTGCCTTTGTGGTGGGAGATCTTGAGAGCTTGAAGAGCGAGACATTACCAATAACAGTCTGGACCGTTGTTGGCGGAGCAGAAGAGGCCTCCTTTGCACTTGACGTTGCCGAGAAGAGTGTTCCATTTTTGGAGGAGATTTTCGGTTCACATTATCCTTTGCCTAAATTGGACTTGGTTGCCATCCCTGACTTTGCCAAAAGTGCTATGGAAAACTTCGGGCTCATCACCTTCAAGGAAGCAGACTTCTTGGTGGGTAACAATCCATCCCAGAGCTTGATGGAAACAGTGTTTGAAGCAGTCTCTCATGAGATCTCTCATCAGTGGTTCGGAAATTTGGTCACCATGGACTTTTGGGACGGGCTTTGGCTCAATGAGGGTTTTGCCACATGGTGTCTGTGGTATGTTATGAATCATTTTCATCCAGAGTGGAACGTTTGGGAAAACTACATCGTGTACACTCTTCTGACGGCCTTTATTGTTGATGGCAGGACCTCGTCTCATCCTATCAATATGCCGATTCACAATATTCATGACATAGAGCAGGCGGGAGACGAGATCACGTATCAAAAGGGCTGTTCGCTTGTGGTGATGCTTTTTGATTTTTTGGGTGAAGATGCTTTTTTTGCCGGACTCAAAAAATATATCAAAAAGTATGCGTGGGCCACCACCAAGGCTTCTGATCTATGGGAGTGTTTGAGTTCTGCTTCTCGACTTGATGTCGGCACCATCATGAACAGCTGGATAACAAGACCTGGATTTCCGATTGTGCAAGTAGAAGAGCTAGAGGGAAACAAGTTGAGGCTCGAACAAAGAAGGTTTCTTCCCACTGGTGATGGTGGAAGCGAGGACCCATATATGATACCTTTGAGAATCGAAACGTCTCAAAAAATCGTCAAGACATTGTTCAAAGACCTGGCTATGGAGTTGTCCACTTCTGATGGCCCATATTTAATTAACCCAAATCATCAGGGCTACTATGTCACCTCATATTCAGATGAAAGATGGGCTAAACTCGCGAAAGAGTTGTCTGCAGCCGATAGGATAGGGGCCTTAACAGACTGTTCGCTTGCCTCTTTGGAAGGTGGAACCCTGGTAGTTGCTTTCCTCCAGCTAGCTGGTGAGTTTTCCAATCTGCAAGACAGTGCTTTGATGAATGCTATAGTGGAGGCTTATTTTGATCTTTTGGACGTTTATCTTTTTGACGAGGCTATTTTCACCAGCCTCTGCCGTTTTGGAAGGAGCATTATCAAGGATTATATCCCTACATCCTTTTTTCATTCTGAAGATGACTCATCTAATCAGGAACAATTTAAAAACGCTGTGTTTCGCTTTGCAGCATTTGTGAAAGCTCCTGAGATTGACCATTATTGTGACGAACAATTTGATAAGTTCATCAATCATGGACAGGAGCTTGACCCGGACGAAGCTGCGATTGTCATCCGAAACATTGTACGGAGAAACGATAAAAAAACATGGGACAAATTGTGGGAATTTTATCAAAAAGAAACTGACAGATACACAAAGGAAGATATACTTCGGTCTTTGGGTAACACTTCCGACTCTACGATCTTGTCAAAATTCTTAACGTTTGTCTTGCACTCTGACGAGATAGATGTGCAAGATATTATTTTGTCGATATCATCGATTAATAACACAGCCAGGGGAGTAATTTTTTTATGGTCTTGGCTACGGGAAAATTGGGATGCAATCTCGTTCAAGTTGCAATACGGGTCAGTAGTACATTTGGGTGTTGTAAAAACATGTCTCAAAGGTCTTTGTACAAGGGAACATTCCAAACAAGTTGAAGAATTTTTCCGGGGAAAAAGAGACAATGTTTTTGAAAAGTCAATCGCCAATGTCCAGGAGAAAATCAAAGGAAGGTACCTTCAAGCCGAAAAGAATCGTCAGCCTCTCACCACATGGCTTGCCACAAAAGATCATTGAATTTGTTTCGGGACCGTGAGTACTTGCCACAAAATAATTCATTTTATGACTGTGAGTAACAAGAGGCAGATTCTCAAAACCATACGAAACATTTCACTTGAATGCTTCATTATATATAGATTTAGCTCTGTTGCATCACTGGATTTGCTGAAAGAAGATATCTTTTGCCAAGAACGACGAAGAAACCCGACCAATGCTGAAAAGGAGATGAAGGCAGCAATGAAGAAAGTTCAGCCTATGGGAGGATAACTCAGAATAGGTCACCAAAACAAGTAAGGGAGTTCAAAGGGTGAGACTTACAGAAGTTCAGAATGAATCACTCGCGCCGAACGTTGGATAGAGATTCTGTAGGGATATAGCGACTTGTAACCTTTTAATACAATTCAGCAAAAAAAAACTACCAAAAAAAAAAAAAAAAAAAAAAAAAAAAAAAAAAAAAAAAAAAAAAAAAAAAAAAAAAAAAAAAAAAAAAAAAAAAAAAAAAAAAAAAAAAAAATATCAATGGCTTGAGCTGTCATGACGTGGTTGTAAGTAGCTGGTGTTGATGCCAAGGTGTGGAGTAAAAACTCACTCTGGAGTGAACCCCGGATATTTCAGATATCCCGATCGAATTTTCAAGATGGATTTCAAAACTTGAAAATAATTTGACTTTGAAGCCATAAAGATGATTTGACGACCTCGGTCGTGCATTCAGGTGAAATAGTGAAATACCTACGTTTCTAGCGTACTATTATGCGCTCTCAGATCAGGTGAGTTAGAGAGGTCAATATTTTCATTCAATCGGTACGTTTACCAAGAATCAATGGTTCAGAGCAATTTCTCATTCCCCCCAAAACAACGTAGGCTTCTCGGCACCGTTGAATGCAAGAAGATTATTGGAACCTTGTGGTAGCTTCGCAATTGTACTATTTGTAGCAAATTCAAGAATCCTCTTCTTCACCTCCGAAGGCTCGGCTAGAGAGCTGAAAAACTCAGAACTCATGTCTGGCTGCAAAGAGAGGAAGTACGAAACGAGACCAGTGACATGTGGTGCGGCCATAGAAGTTCCTGACATCTTAAGGGGACTCGAAAAGAGACCAACAGATTCAACCTCGTAACCTGGAGCGTAAATGTCAACGCACTCACCAAAGTTTGAGAAGCTGGCTCTCATGTCATTGCTATCAATCGCACCAACTGTTATGGGCTTGCTAGCTCTTGCAGGCGAGGTCTTGCAAGCGTCGTCATTCGCGTTTCCAGCGCCAACCACAACGTGCAACCCAGCATTGGAAGCAGCATTGACGGCATCGTCTACAGCGTTCGATACGTAACCTGCGATAGACAAATTGATAGTGGAGCCCTTGAATCCCTTGACTGCCTGCCTCACCTTTCTCTTGTGATCCTGGACAACCCAGTCAATCGCTGTTATGAGATCGGAAACAAAAACCCCACCGTAGAAGTTGACCACCGAAACTGATATAATGTGGACTTGCTTGGCTACTCCCCAAGTTTTGGAGCCAATGATACCACCGACATGTGTACCATGACCTAACAAATCTTGGGAGGTATGAGGAAACGATATGGCCTTGCCATGTGAGGCCCGGTCTTCGAAATCCTGGTCAAGTTTGAGCCCACTATCTATCAAGTACGCAGTGACTCCCTCACCGCCTTTTGGATCGTGAATATATGAACTCAATCCAGGCACTTTTTCACGAGACGAAATTCTTGAAATACCCCAGGTAGCTTTTTCCTGAACTCTCGTCTCTTGAAATTCAAACTGCCCATCTTGCTCAACGTACTTGACAGCGGGGTTTTCCCGAATTCTAAGCAACACCTCCTTACTAAAATAGCCAATATATCCAGCAAAGTGTGAGTTTTTGAATGATTTGACTGCATTATCGCTCTCTTCTTGCACTGGACCATTGATCTCTTTGATCCAGGCGGTATGAGACGAATAATCATCATCGGAGATCCCATCATTTAGCACAACGATAAACTTTCCTTGAACCGGGTTTTGCAGTACAAATAAAGGTGCAAGTCCTGTATGCATATCCGTCCCTGGTAACTCAATATTGTTCTGTTGGTCAAGTCCAACATCCTTGAGAGGAGATTTGACTTCTTTGTCTTCTAGCAACGGAAGCACGATACTAGCAGCGTAGAAGGCATAAAAGGGGAGTTGGAAAAAAAGCCGCATATCTTGATAAACGACTCGAAATGCAGATGGGGCACACTATATACTACGCTGCACAGATCTGGTTTCGGTTATTGAAGAGTGCAGGACAACGCAGGGTACTCAAGCAGGCAGTTATCTGTCAAGTGTAATTTTGCAGATGGCGGTTGCTATTTGACACAATTGTCCTCCGAGTTTGAGGCTCCCAGATAGCCCCATAAGCCTTGACAAAATGAATCAGAAACGTGAAGTTTTTTAGCAGATATTGCAGAAAAATCGTGCAAATGGGCCCTTATCTCGAGCACTCTCGCTAGGATGCCGCATGGTGAGGTGGGTGTTGTGCGCAATTGGAGATAATCCAATTTTTGCTAAGATAGAACCAAAAAGCAACCAGCTTGACATCAGCTTATCGTCGGAATTGACTATCTGGACAAAGAGCCGTCTCCCGCCATTCGCTCATCAATTCAGCTGGAAAAGCATCCAATATCTTGACCTGATAAGCTTGATGCATCTCGGCTAACTGAGGCGCAATTATGGGTCCAACTTGTTTTTGAAGCTTCCTCTTATGCTGTACTCATTCGCATTAATGATACGCCATAAACATTAATTGCAGAACTAGTGCTACCGTATTCTGGGTATTTTTCCTACTGAAAACATTGTCATCACTCTCCCCTGCGCTGATCGCTGAATGACAAGACTTTGCTTCTCTCAGCAAAGAGTAAGGCTACAACGGCAAAATGGCTCGTTTGACTTACATTCCTGAAGGGAATGACTACTCGAACTGCTACCTTGAAGATATTAAAAGCACTCTAAGTAGTGTATTAAAGTGTAATTCAGCTGAGGCCAGCTTCAGCACGCATAATCTACCTAATTCCAGAACTCGGCAGGCTCAGCACCACCGTTGTAGGCAAGAACATTCACTGTGGATCCAGGAAGACCCTTGATGATGTTCTTGGTAGCATACTTGATGAGTTTGCCCTTGAAGTCAACAGGCTTGACGAGGTCAGTGTTGAATTCAGAGCCCAAGCCTGGCTGCAACGACAAGAGGTACGAAGCCAACCCAGTGATGTGGGGCGCGGCCATGGAGGTTCCTGACATACCCTGGGGGCTCGAGAGAAGACCAATGGACTCGATGTCCACACCAGGAGCGTGAATGTCAACACACTTGCCGTGGTTGGAGAATTCAGCCTTCTGGTCGTTCCTGTCTGTTGCACCAACAGTAATGGGTCCGCTGGCTCTGGCAGGGGAGTAGTTGCAGGCATCCTCGTTGTCGTTACCGGCAGCAACAACGACGTGCAAGCCAGCGTTCACGGCAGCATTGACAGCAGCGTCTAAGGCGTCCGAAACACCTCCGCCGATAGACATGTTGACGGTGGAGCCCTTGAAGCCCTTCTTCTTGCTGGCGATCTTCTCCTGGTGGTCCTTGACCACGAACTCGAGGCCCTTGATGATGTCGGAGGTCAAACCTGTGCCCAAAGGTCCCATCACACCTACAGCCACAATGTCCACCAGCTTGGCGACACCCCAGGTCTTAGAGCCGATGGTGCCGGCCACGTGAGAGCCGTGGCCGTGGAGATCAACAGGAACGTGGGGAAAAGCCACGGCCTCTCCATAGACGGCACGGCCCTCGAAATCGGCATCGCTGATCTTCACACCGGTATCAACGACATAAGCGGTGACGCCGTTTCCGCCAGTGGCATCGTGCACGTAAGAGCTGAGAACGCCATCGTTCTTTCTAGCAGAGAGTCTGGAGATACCCCAGGTGGCGTCCTGCTGCACAGAGGAGCCAAAGAGGTAGATGTCGGAGTCCTCCTCGACGTACTTGACCAAGGGGCTTCTCTGGATCTCGTGCACGACGTCCTGGGTGAACCAGCCCATGTATCCTGAGAAGGAAGGCAAGCCAAAGAAGTCCACTGCCCAGGTGTTCTCCTTCTCCACGCTCAAGTCTCTCTTCCTCATCACGAGACCGGAGATCCAGCTGTTGTGGGCGGCAATGTCGTTCTCAGAGGCCTCGTCACTGTAAACAACAATGTACCTGTTTGGCACGGGGTTTGTCGACTTAAAGAGCGGTGCTGGACGAGAACCAGGGATTGGGCCCGAGCCGGAGCCGGAGCCGGAGCCGGATGGGTCCTGGTTTCTGAAAAGAAGGGCCTTCTCGCCGAAAACGGTCTCGACGTTAAATCCGTTGAGCGAGGGAAGTGCCAAGGCAAGAGCCTGGGCGGCAAGCACTAGCGAGAGAATGAAACGCTGGTGCATGGTAGGAGTAGTAGAGAGTAGTTAGGGTGGCACTGTGTGGGGTTATATAGGAAGGTGTGGAGGTAAGGGTGGGAGTGGCTGCGAAAGAGGAAGGAAGATAAGGAAGGGCAGCAGGCAAGGCGAGGCGGAGCTTACGTCATGATATGACTTTCTGGTTGATCGGGTTTCGTTAGTTTCAAATTCTCAAATCTCCTCTTTTTCTTTTTATTTGTGTTCGTGTGCTGACTTTACTGTTGGACGTCATCGCACAGAGGTGGCTGGATGTGGGCCTTTTGGGACATTCGCAATGGGTGGGACTGGGGCACGAAATGAGGATACAAATGTGAGGAATCTTCCAAGAATAAAATCAGTATGGTCCGCTTTGTGAACGCGAATGATCTACATTCAAGAAAGAACACATCGTCGAGCACATGTTCATGGTCTGAGCGTTGGGGTACACGAGCTGATGTTCCCTCGATGCTCTGTGCTTCTTCCACGTTTTTGGCATTCTATTCTACAATTTCTATGTCATACAGCTTTACCAATCTAGCGGCCCCGCTTTCTCGCTTGCCGATGTATTTGAGCCTTGAGAATCGTAGTCTTTGATCTTGGCACCGCAAGAGCGATAGTGAGCCCGGTCTGAGGCTTCAAAAGAATCCAACTCTGCAGGTCAATGACCACTGTGCTATTCTAGACCTTATCATCCACATCCAATATCTTGATGATTTGCATTATTACCTGGTGGGATATTCATGAGCTAGTGACAAATGGCTGCGAAAAATGCAAACGCATCCGCATTTCCTCATGAATACAAATTTCTTTCATGCCAAATATCCTCTAAAAAATCGAAAATCACTGTAAAACTCGAGAGAAGAACCAAAATATGATAAAGAGGGCGAGGAACAGGGATAGCTTCAAAAATTGCCGAAAAGAGTGTTATTTTTTTGGGCAATCTACAAAGTGCCCACTTTGACGGCGCCTTTAAGGTGGAGAAACAAGCATGTCGCCTTGATGCCGTGAGCAATATGCAACTTATGGCTCAGGGATCTAGCAAGGCTATCCCTGTTGGCATGTTGCGCAATTTGGAAAAGGGAAAATTACAGAACCTACACCCAAAAACCGAGTCTTCGGCGAGACGTTCAGTTTTTTTATACATTTGTTATACATGGGGCAAACCAAGTCAAGTCTACGAATTCAGAGTGTTTGAGATTAAAGGCTTAATTATAGAGGCCCCATTACCTATCTTCGCTCATATCCTAACATTGGTCTGTCAAATCTACTATAACGCAAAACGGATATGTTCCGCTGGTAAATGTATTACATGAGCTACGATAGGTCCTGATTAGTTATTTTGACCTTCGATGAAAATTGACTGAGTTACATGGAATGGTACAAGCGGCAATACTGCAAAAGATCGAGTGTTTTTTGGCAGAGACTTTACACTATTACTGCTGTGCTCATATCTCAATACTCCTGCTCGCTGCTACAAAAATTTTTGGAAGCCTAATCCCCATGATTGAGAAATGTCATACCTTGGTAAAGTCACCAGACTTGCCACCGTTGTATTCAAAAGAAAAGTATAGAACAAACAAGCAAGAAACCCGTTTTGGGAGGTCTTCTCGAATTCCGTTCTTGAGTAAGATTTGTTGGTACACCGTCTCTGATTTTACACAAACAAGAGTTATGTTTCCCTCGTTTCACCTCTTCCTTGACCTGTGTTTACGGGGAGTTTGGTAGGGTCGTATCTCGAACTCTATTTTTCTTTTCATATGAACATTCTTCTTTCCATTATATCATCCTATACAACGTCAGAACCAAGGGTCGCTGACGCTACAAATCCCTTATTCTCAAGCCTCCAAGGGGATTTTCAACCTGTAGTAAAACTAGCAATGATGAATATCACTTAGGTTGTCAATGGCTGATCGAAAATTAAACGGAAAAAGAATATTGGGAATTACATATTGATAACTGAAAGGAAGCCTGGAAGAAAAACCCCCAGTATGTCACGGTCTCTTGTACTTTGATGACTCTCATTTGTATGTCATGCTATTTATATTCCATTCTCTGTTGACTTTTTAACGTAGTCAAACCATTGTCTCAAAGGAGCAGCGTCGCCCTGAACTGTTTTATGAATTTCGCAGCCAAAGTATAACAAAATGAATGTGGGAAATGCTTGGAGATTAGCTTTTTCGAAGCTCACAATGTCTTCCTCCGGCATGTCCTTGGTGACATGGAGCTTGTAGAATTCAAAATCGAACTCGTTCGAAATCTCTTCGAAAACTGGTGCAATTTCCACACATGGTTGGCAGCCATCACGCGAGAAACCGACCACAATGGGCTTCTTCTTCAGCTTTTCAATAATCTCTTGATACTCTTTGAACGTTGAGAATTGCTTGATTGCCATTTTCAATTGAAAGAGACGATATGGACTTAGTGTGCCTTAAGTAAGCATGTGGCACATTTAGATTGCGAGCCCTGGTACGCCTGGTGCCGCACGGACTGAAGCCACACAGTACACAAAAAGGCTAATTCCTGTTTGTCCCACGGTTATTAATCTTGAATTTCATCAATTACCATCTTTGGGGTCTCCACACCAATCCTGTTTCAAGCAGTTGGATAGCGGGTATTCCCTTTGGTTTAGACTGCTAGTCAATTGCTAACATATGCGCGTTGTAAGCGAGTCGTTTTTGTGCGCAATCTAGCAGATTTCCTCAAATAGATCAGACAAGAAAAGGAATACTTCTTTTGCCTTGATTGACACATAGAAAGAGACTAGAGAGACATCATAGAGCTGTCCATGGTAATGAAGTGAATCAGACAAAAAAAAAAGAAAACTGAAAAGACGCGGGAAGTTGAGAGACCTAGCCGGGTTCTGAGCCATAAGAAGCGTTGCATAAACAATGCTGTCAACCATGTGTGGTCCTAAACTGCATTATCGTGATGCCACACAGATGATTGGCGCTCTAGATAACGAATACACGAATCGAAGGCGACTTCCATCGTGTATGTAACGCAAATAGGGTGGGGAGGTAGTTTCAAGAAGTTGAGTCGAGAGACAAGGATGTGAAAGCTCAAGTCCCCTGCTTTTTTCCGAACTTGCGTTTGTTAGAGCTCGCTCGACAACACCGAGGCACAACCATTGATCAATGTAGAACATTAGCCAGCCCAATTAGTGCCCTGACATTACATTTCAACAAAATACTTATATTGGCAGATTCAATTGTACCGCTTCATCCATTATCTGACATAGAACCGCTCAAGACTTCGGCAAATGAGAGTGGCGAGATTTAACTCGCCATTGTACACAAGCGTCCCTTTCAATTTTGCTGTAAAGCGCTTTAGACCTCAATCTTCCGTTTGCCCTCGCAGATGAAAGTAATGTGTTATGTGACTTTATCGTGTTAAATGTGTGGGTCCTATGTCCCTCGCTTAGACAGGTTCTCGGATTGAGCTCAGGGACCATTTTACTGTATGAACGCTGACATCTTCGTTATTACTCCAATGTTTAAGTTTGAGTACAATTATTGGTTGCTAAATTTACAATCGTGTATAATTTGAAGGCACGACAATTCAGAAAGAAAGCGCAATTCTGCAGCATAGGTGCATGAAGTTCTAATACAAAGAGCTCTGTATCTCGCCTCTTACATAGAGATCGGCTGAATGTTCTCCTTGTTGCCGAGCGGCTTCAGAGGAGACCATGAGAAATATTCGGGCCCTTCCATTGGATGTCCCACTAAATTTGATATGGCCGATTAATTACTGTAAGCTGATGCGAGTACTCTTGGCTTGCTTCAAGAAATGTTGCGTAAGATATAAACGGCTCTTTGGAGGAGTGTACATTATACCATTCAAATGAAGACGACCTCAAACTTGGAAGTATGTAGGGCCCACCAACAAGTCGGAAGTGTTTTGACTCCTTTGTACCTTCTGCAACCAATTCAGTAGAGAGAGCTCTCGAATCAAGCTTTTATGGACTTGGAATATAATTTAAGACTACACTTGACTCCAATACCATAAATTTCCTCCATCTTTGAAAGTGCCGTATCTGGGGCTTTTATAAAGTTCTGTGCGGCTTGGAAGCTCGCTAGAAATTGATATGCACCAACCTGTCAAAGCTTTGATACGAAGGTAAGTTATATCAGATTATCCATAGAATATGGTCTTCAATCATTTTGATATAGCGGAGCCTTTGGGCGACCCATAAGGTGAAGAAAAGCAACAATAGCCGTCACTTTGCCACCTCCATGGATCGCATCCTCGGCAGTTTGCCATTGGTGATTTCTTATCAGAGGCGTATGAACAGTGAATCCAATGTAGCCACGGATCTTTAAACGCATGGAAGAAGAAAGAAGATTGAATTTTTGCCACCCGATTTCGCCTTGCATAAGTTATACAAGTTATTTGCAAGGTATGCGGTTAGGTAGGTATAGCCGAAGTCAAAGCGGCTCTTCTGTCTATGGTGCATGAGTAGTTGCTCGTAACGAGGAAAAACTATAAATACGCCCTCGTCATATCTAGGTTTCCAAAAATCAAATTCCAATATCGCAGTATGGCACAATTCAACATTCTTAACTTAATCAAATTCGAAGCTCGCACAGGTGAAGGGGGAGAGCAGATGAAACGTGAGAACATGAGGGCTCGTCGTGATACAGCTTATGCCCACAAGAAGGGTTTCAAGTTGGGCAACATTTTTGAGGCCTCGATCAAGTACGGTGAGCAGCAAGATAGGTCTGTTGAATAGACTTTTTTGATCGCCCGTTGGCTTTTTAATAGGCCATACATAGTTGAACAATATATGTCATAAAGAGTTTTATGAGCTAAAGTAGGTTCAAAATAGCTTGCCGGGATATATAATTGGCAAGCCGTAAACGTTTCAACTCGTTAAACCCGAAGGAATTGCCGTATTCTTCCATTGAATTGACTCATGCAGCTTCGCTTCAAAATATTGCGGACACGCTGTTTGCCACCATTTTTGACAGCTGTCAGTCATGTGTTTGTTTAGTGGGGATTCATGTAGGTATCTACTGATAAGGTGTCATGTATGCGAGCGGCTGCATCCACGATTGTGTGGCTCCTCACTCAATTCTTGATTTTCCGCTAACCATTGGGGACTCATTAATAACCTAAATCGTTTAATCACATTAAAAAGAAAAATTGCAGAAATTTCTGTACAATACTTTGATGGGAGTCAAAAGCTATTGATAATCGAAGTGTACTGAAGCCCCACGTCTATTGATAAACATATGCATGATTTGCGCCTCGTCTTAATGTTGTGCTCAAGAGCCCAATTGAAATTGTCTCATTCATATCAGTCTCCTTTAAGAATGAAAGACAGGGAGATTTGAGAGCTTGCGAAATACTCTGTATACTTTTGCAATTGAGACCGCTGGCGAGCATTTTTTTGTAGTTTTGCTTATCAACCTTAGTGCACATCGGCCCGGAACGCTAAAGGCCTAAGAGGGACTATCAGCACTGATTGCATAACTACAATTTCCTACTGGAATTTACAGAGCTGAACCTACAAGTTCTCTTTCATCAAGAAAAGAAAAAAAAAAAATTCATGACCTGAATTCCACTATTGATTTTTCAGTCGAAGGAGTAGCTTGAAAAGGAGCCATTCGAATTGGAATCTACAAGGTCATTCCACAAGATCTTAGGCATGATTAATTGGTCAGTGTTGTGTGTTGGCGAAACTGTCAATTACACAAAGGCTTGCAGAAAGCTGGTACGTAAGTACTCACCTATCCCCGAAGAAAGACAGAAGAGGTACGCCTATTTCTCCAATGATTCTTTTCAAAATTGACAGAAGGTCAAGTAAAATCGCATTTGCTGTGTTAGGTGGCAAAGGGGTTCGATAGGAACTTTCCCATTTAGAGCTTTTATTCAGGAGATGATTGCGTTTGCAAATGTAACAATACCTGCTATCGCCTAAGACCGTAGTCAGTGGGTTGAAGAGCAGGCAAAACTAGGTAGACGCCAGATGGGCACTTAAAAAGTGTCTAGGAAAGTTAGGATGAGATATGCTCCGAAGGTTAAAGAGCTCGTCTGCGTGATTCATTTGGCTCCATTCGTAATATCATCATACACTTAAGGCGTTGCAATTTGCCATTGTTTATCTTCTCTCCAGCTACTGATTATATTCCTCCAGCTCTTCGGCCTAAAAACAAGGCATATTTGAGTAATGAGACACTAACTAAAGCTCCTGCTTTGACTTGACGGTCAAGCGCATCCAAAAGAACACACTGTGAGTGGCGTGTAAGATTGAGTACGTCAGCAATATAAACTACATGCTATGGATGAGGTGGTCTTCTAAGAGCTTTGGGCCTGTAGCTATATAAATCGTTCTTGTAGAATTCGGAGGACAAGAACCCAGTCTTTGAGCGCTCGAGACTGAATTCATAACTAGTACTGCAACACACATTTTTTTTTTGTCTAATTACAGATGTAGTTTTCAAGCCCATTGCGTAAAGAGTGGCTACTCGAGACCAAAGTGTTCTTTTGGGTTTTTTCTTTTTTGTTCTTTTTTGTTTTTCAGATCTATTACTGTCTGGCATTTTGTTTCCAACATACCCTCAGCCAGGGCCCCACAAGTACTTTCCGCCTTACAAACAAAAATTCTCCAAGCTTCCAGACAGAAAGACCCCATTCTTTCTTGTATCATTTTTTTTTTCTTCTCCCTCCTCTCCCTCCTTTCCTATCCCATTCCAATCCATGTGCCGTGCTCACCTTTACTCCCTCCGCGTAATTTCCAGTCGCGCGCTTGACCACGTCTCAAATCTTCCAATACTCAATACTCACTATTCACAGGCTCTCCACTAATCCAAAACCTAATTGAGCCCGCTTCTCCATGTCTAGAAGAAGAGCATACCCACAGCCCCAGTATGCTGTGCAGCAGCCTCCGGCCCAGCCTTCATACAACGGGTACGGCGTGGATCAGGCTGCCCAGGGTTTCCAGAACTTGGACATCAACAGTCAGCAAAACCAGCAGTTCCAGCCCCAGCAGCCCGTAAACGGCAATGCTCAGCCCTATGGTGCTCCCGCATACGGCTACCAGGCTGATCCATACAGCCAGCCTCAGCAATCTCCACAGGCTGCCACTTTCCAACAACCTCAACAGTACCAACAGAACCAGTACCAAGCGGGCCAGCCAATGCAAGACCCGTACAGCCAGCCTGCCCAGAACCTGTACTATGGAGCTGGCGGCATGGCTGGCGGAATTGGCGGAGCTGCCGTCTCGGGAGCTTTGCCTTTGAACGAGTTGTATACGACCGACTTGTCGAAAGAATTGCCTCCTTCCATCAGCGACTTGTCGTTGCCTCCGCCACCTTTGGTGTTGCCTCCTACCTCCACGATCGTGGCGGGTCTTGAGACGGCTAACGCCTCGCCCGAGTACCTCCGCTCAACCTTGAACGTGATTCCCACCTCCTCCTCCTTGTTGAAGAAGTCCAAATTGCCCTTGGCGCTCGTGGTGAGACCGTACACCGCATTGCACGAGTCCGACGAGCAGGCCCCAGTCACCAGGGACACTATCATCTCCCGTTGTCGTCGTTGCAGAGGGTACATCAACCCCTTTATCTCCTGGACAGAAAACGGCAAGCGCTGGAGATGTAACTTCTGTGGCTTGCAGAACGACGTGCCAGCCGCCTTTGACTACGATGAGTTGCACCAAAAATCGCTCAACAGATACGACCGTGTGGAGTTGAACAACTCCTGTGTCGAGTTCATCGCTCCAAAGGAGTATATGGCTAGAGCTCCCCAGCCAATCGTCTATACCTTCATCATTGACGTCTCTGCTGAGGCCGTCAACTCAGGCATGACCTCCACCGTGGCCAGGACCATCTTGGAGAGTTTGGACCGTATTCCCAACGCAAACAAGACCGCTAGGGTGGCCATTCTCGGTGTGGACTCAAACTTGCACTTCTTCAGGTTCCGCGAGGGCATTGACGAGGCTCCTGAAATGCTCATTGTCTCCGATCTTGACGAGCCATTCTTGCCCTCGCCCGAAGGCTTGTTGATCAACTTGGACGAGAACAGAACGGCCCTTGAGAAGTTGTTGGTTGAGTTCCCTACATATTTCGAAGGCACAGCAAACCCACACTTTGCCTTGGGTCCTGCTTTGAGAACCGGCCACAGACTCACCAGCAACATCGGAGGCAAATTGATCGTCTTCTCTGCAACTTTGCCAAGCATCGGTGAAGGTAAGTTGGCCCCAAGAGACGAATCACAGGCTGGAAAGCAGAAAGAGTCGCAAACTTTGTTGAACGCTGCGGACAAGTTCTATAAGCTGTTTGCAGTGGAGTGCAACTCCGCCCAAGTCACAATCGACTTGTTCTTGACCGGCACAAAGTACCAGGATGTTGCTTCTTTGTCTAACTTGCCACGCTTCACCGCTGGCCAAACTCATTACTACCCTGCGTGGTCATGTACCACGGTGGAGGATGTGACTAAATTATCGAAGGAGATCAGCGAGCATTTGTCTATGGAGATCGCCTTGGAGGCTGTTTTGAGAGTGAGATGCTCCACTGGCTTCAGAATGAGCGGATTCTATGGAAACTTCTTCAACCGTTCTTCCGATTTGTGCTCCTTCCCATCTTTCCCAAGAGACCAAAGCTACGTTATTGAGGTTGCCATTGAAGAAAACATCACCAAGCCTCTCGTTTACTTCCAAGCCGCTGTTCTACATACCACATGCTTTGGAGAAAGAAGAGTCAGAGTCATAAACTTGGCTATCCCAACATCCAACAAGCTAGACGATATATATGCATCTGCTGATCAGCTCGCGATTACGAACTACTTGACTCACAGAGCCATCGAGAAAGCGTTGTCAAGCTCCTTGGCAGATGGAAGAGAGTTCTTGTTCAGATCGGTTGTCGACATCTTAAATGTTTACAGAAAGGACTTGGTTCCAGGCAATGTTACCGGCTCTTCGCCTTTGCAAATCTCGACCAACTTGAGAATGTTGCCACTCCTACTTTTCGCGTTGACGAAGAACGTGGGTTTCAGGGACGAGAAGATACCACCCGACCACAGGGCCCTCGCCTTGAACAACTTGGGCTCCCTTCCACTCAGCTACTTGATCAAGTCGATCTATCCAACAGTTTACAGTTTGCACAACATGCCAGACTCTTGCGGATTCCCTGTGGTGTATGAGGAAACGGATCCCGTTACTGGGGAACAAAAGACGATCACAACAACCGATATTCAGTTGCCAGAACCACAGAATGCAACTAAGACCAACTGGGAAAACTACGGATTGTACTTGATCGACAACGGAAGCGAGCTTTTCTTGTGGGTCTCGGGAGACGTTGTGCCAGAGCTTGTTAATGATTTGTTCGGCACTACCAACTTGTACGAAGTCAAGACGGGCAAAACTGAGTTGCCTGACTACACACTCGAGGAGTCGGAGTTCAACTACAAGGTTCGCCAAATCATTGGCAAGCTTAGAGAGCAGAAGGATTCGATCGTTTGGAAGAGTTTGTACGTCATCATTGGCAGTTCCTCCAACGAGCCAATGGAGATTGGCCAGCAGCGCCTGTTGAACGCGTTGAGATTCTGGGCCTTGAATAATTTGATCGAGGACAAGACGACGCAAGCGAAGGGTTACAGGGAATTCCTTTCGGATCTCAAAACAAGAATCACAGCCTAGACGATGGGGGTTTGGAGCGGAACAAAAAGTTTATAGCAATGCATGGATGTATATTTCATTTGCAAGTCGTTTCTATTTGGGTGCGTTATCGATAATAACGATGGCATCGATAATTATGTCTGCAATTGGTGGGTCAAAGTTTGAGTTCACTGCGCTGGCCATATGGGAGTAGTTGTTGACAAGAGACTTTGCAATTGGGCCGCCTCTAGCCATGGTTGTTGCAATGTTTCTCTTAAACTTGGAGACTAGTCTATCCCAATACACGAACCTCAAGGACTCTGCCCCTAGGTACTCGTCAACAAATTCAGTGTACAACAGCGTATTTTCCTGTGGGCGACACGCACTAAGCAACGCCTCCAAAGTAGTGATAAATAGCTCTGCAAACTGCTTGGTATCCTCCAAAGCAGCTCCAAAGCTTCTTGGAGACTGCAAAGCTCTAGAAAGCTGGGTAGATGCTATTTGGACAGACTTGGAGAGAGCGCCTTTGTCGAGGACCAGGAAGAGCTCTTTCTTGTCCAAAATACGCAAGGCCAATATGTTGCTTCTCAATGCATCGTTGGTCTCTCTGAATGAGTTGTGGTGGGCAATGTCGTTCGAGATCTTCTCGGAGAGCGAGTCCAAGAACTCCCGGTAGCGGGACTGGTAGATTGGGCGGTACTCTTTTACAAACTTCAAGGAGAACACATCGCCAAATTCGACGGAGTTAGGGAGCAACTTCCCCTTGTAAAACCGGTCCATATAGTCATAGAGCCTGGCCATTCTCACCGGATCCGATCCGGCAGCCTCACACTCTTGTAGCTGCTGGATAAACAAAATGAGGAACCCAGCTCCCCGTAGAAGCGTGGAGGTTGTGTGTATTCTCTTGAGCGCCTCGTTTAGCTGGCTTGCTTCCTTGTACGGTTCCAATACTTCTCGCTGAATACGAGCATACGAGTTCTTCACTCTCTCGACCAGCGGCGTCACAGACTCGTGCATGACTTTCTTTGTTGACTCGACTTTCAGAAAACTATCAACGAGCTCTGACGTGTGCGTGCGTGCTAGCAGTTCCATACGAGACTCACATTCGTTGGCATCAAACTGGAGTTTCTTGATGGGCGTTGCCAAATCGAGCTCGGAGTCGTCTGCGACATTGGTGGCTAGTAGAAGAGATGCTGCAAACTTTGTTGGATCGAAGTCGTCCTCTAGAAAGGCCTCGAAGTCCTCAATCGCCTGGGCTGTCATGGTGAAAGAAAGACTAGACGTGGACCTTGGTGTGGGTGCTGTGCAGGAAAATCAAAAGATGAAGGTGGAGGACGAAGAACATGTCCGGGACTTAGATTTTTTTAAAAATATGTGATACCGCAATTGCTACTATTGTGATCGGAAGCTAATTCGATATCTTTAATTCGATCATTACGGTTGTTAAGGCGCTGACAAGGTGCATGAATGGAATGCTATTTGGGATGCGACGAAGGCCATCATTTCGCCGAATTTCAGGTCGAGAGTCCGGGAATAGTTTGAAATTATTGGCCTTAGAGTTAGCAAAACATGACCAGTCGATGCCACAAAAGCTGTAGTTGAATATGAACTCTTGTGAAAGTTGGTGAGATGCTGAGCCTCTGATGGCAGAAGAGTGTCCTTCAACGTCTTTGGGTCCCTCCATGAACCCACCTTTGTGTATATGGCCTAATAAATAACATGTGTTTTGTTCGCGATCAAAGAGTTGGCTTCGGTGACTGCCTCGTATTCCACCTCTTTACGATACTCCACAGAAAACTCGCCAAATCCAGGTCAAATCGAGCGAAACCGTTTCGTTCATCTTTGGAAAGATCACTCGGTCCTATACTTCGGCTTCAGCACGACCTTCTCCCTTGGCTTAGCGTTTGCCCCGGTCCACTTCTTGAACTTCTTCTTCTTCTCCCTCGCTTGCTGCTCGCGTCGGAGCTTCTTTGCCTCTTTCTCCCTTTCTTGCTTCCTGGCCCTGCAAGCTATTATGCCCTCCCGCTTCTTCTTGCCCGCTCTTCTCTTCCTGTGTCGTTTCCTCTCCTGTTCGACTAGTGCGTTGTATTCCTCAACATTCAACACTTTATGAGAAGATGAATCGGGAAAGCTTGTTTGACTCCATTCTATAATGAATGAGGCATCCACGGCGGCAAGACTGAACTGTTTCCTTTCGTTGTCGTTGTATATCGCTCTATAGTACGTCTCAGGTCTCTCATTGTTGATCTCTTCTTCCATTGCGTCCTCTTTCAACGTAACAGTCATGACATCGGCAGAAGGTGCAGAAAATAGCGGAAAGGCAAATTCTTCTGGCTCTGCTGGTTCTTCTTCTTGTTGGTCCTGGACTTCATTTTTGTCGGATACTTCGATGAATTCAAATTCGATGTTCGGTAGCGTAACTGATTCGTTTTCGCTTTCGCTTTCCATCTCATAGAGATCCTTTCTGCTTGTCCTAACACTCATCGTATTGTAATTTGGATGTGCCAGTTCTAGTATCAATACTTTAACTACTACTCGATGCGCATCGCTTCATAATACTGTACTATACTATACTATAATATACACGTCGTAACTCATTACATATTAAATGGCACTAACGCCTTGATCACCAAAGTGGTGTGTGTGCCGAGTGAATGGTTCGAACCACATCCTGACGGAATTTCCATCTTGGTGGCACGAAACCATCTTTCTTTTCGGTACTAGGGTTCTGCGAGATCTCATCCTCTTTTGCAGCCACAGATGCATCTGCAATCAATGGCAACAGATTCATGCTCACCCTTGCCTCTTTTTTACTCTCCCATACATCTTTGTAAAGCTCCAGGTCCTGCTCCCGCACGAAATTCGTGATATCCTCGTAAGCCAAGAATGTGAGCTGAAGACACATGAACTTGCTCATGCTGCCTTGCTCAACCTGGTGATTTCTTCCGATACCAACCATGGGATAGAAAAGCGGCCATATCTTCGATTTG
Source organism: Candidozyma ruelliae (assembly GCA_030582895.1). Lineage (NCBI taxonomy): Eukaryota > Fungi > Ascomycota > Pichiomycetes > Serinales > Metschnikowiaceae > Candidozyma > Candidozyma ruelliae. Next base: position 729,007 of record JAJMHE010000003.1, read on the forward strand.
GCTTCTGTATCAAGAACTATTGCCTTCTTCTCAACTTTGTTGCAGTGCTCATGGATTGTCGACACTGGTTGAGCTAGGAGAAGCGAGATCTGCAAATCAACGACATAATTCTGCCCAGATATGTCGAAAACGTAGAGGGGACAGAACTTAAGCCGCTCGCCATTGCTCAAACGCTGACCAAAGATAAAGTGCCTGAGCCCTATCGGGTATTTTTCGATGATGAGCTCAATCTCCAACTTTCTGCGCTTGCTTTCCAAGTCTTTGGCGAGCTTCTCGGCTTCTTGGGCCTTCTTGAGTTCCTCCTCTTGGGCCTTTAACTTTTGCTGCTTTTCGAGCTCGATCTTTTTCTCCTCGTCCTCCTTACGCTTTCTCTCCTTCTCTTTCTCAGCTTGTAAGAACATTTCTCTTCTTGCCCTCTTTTTGGCCTCGACCTTCTCTTGCCAAATCTTGGCTTCCTCAAGAGCCTTTTGCTTTTGCTCCTCCTGAGCCTTGGTGGAAGGGCCGGGCGAAAGGGACGCACCACTAGCAGAGCGATGAAGTTTGCTTTTCTGCTCAGGATCCGGAGTCTTCTCTCTGACTTGCAGAATTGACGAGCCGGTACTTTGGTGCTCAGCTTCTGTGCGATCCCTTTCTGAGTCCCTTGGTTCCAACTTTATATCGGTGAAAGAAGGTTTGTGTTTCTTCATTTTCCTGCCCTCAGCATCTGCTGATGGTGTACGCTTTCGAATCGCTTCGGAGGCCTCCCCTCTTCCGCCTTTGGTTCTGCTTTCTTCGGCTACATCATCCACTGCCTTCTCTCTTTCATTATCTGTATGCTCTTTTTCTTGAACTCTGTCTTGAGGCGATGGGCTTGAAGGTGGGGCTGGTGATGACTTTTCCGTTGTCTTCGACAAATGCTGCTCAATGAGAAATACTTCTCTTGGATCGTGTTGAGCTGAATGCTTCGAGATCTGTAAAGCATTTAAGCCATCATGGTCTCTGGTGAGCAGTGGGTCGGCGCCTCTCGAAAGAAGGAGTTTTACAACCTCGTAGTTTCCTCTTCCGACACTGGCGAGGAGGATAGAAACGCCAACTCGATTCTTCGAATTAATATCGAAGGTTCCCGGATTAAGACCTAAGAGAATATCAACCAATTCTGTGTGGCCATGGCGTGCAGCTAAAATCAAGATATCGGGTTTCTTCTGCAATGAGTATCCATGCAAAATGAAATCCTCAGCTGCCGCTTCCTTTAGGCCCTGAGCCACATACTTGTAGATAGTAGACAGCTGCGATTTCTTCTTGATCAAGTCATTAAAGTAGCTCTCGTTGGGGTCCTCGATAACTTTGCGTGGTGATTTCGACACATCTTTGGATCTCAGATTGTTGTCAGCGGCTGCATTCAACAAACCGATGATCTCATCATAGTCATCCTCTTCTGACTGAAGGTGGTAGAGCTTGGTTAATGCGGAGAACCCATCCACGTTGGTGATATTCGGATCGGCACCATTAGCAAGCAAAACCTTGACGGTCTCGATGTGCTTGTTTTCGGCTGCGTCCATAAGAGGAGTCTCGGAATCACCTGCTTCCAAGGCCTGGCGGTTGACATCTGCTCCTTGCTTGATGAGATACTTGACGATATCGGTGTGGCCCGCGAGTGCAGCTTCATGAAGACATGTGAAGCCTCCAAAATCACTTTCGTTTGCATCGGCTCCCCTAGCAATGAAGCTCTTGACGGCCTCGAGATCACCTTTCTTGCACGCTCTCTGAAGAAGCGAGCGTCCAATGGAGTCTCTCTTCATTTTGTATGATTTCATGGGCTTTGAATGCTGGCCCCCATCTGCCCTTGAGGATGCTTGCTTGCCCTCACCTCTCTCTCTGTCAGATTCAGCGTCAGAGCTTTCGGCCGAGTCGTTATCTGGCGCTCTTTTGGTGGAGGTAATGCCAGCGTCAGAGGCACGCTTTGCTCTTTTTGGTTTGTGCTCTGCGGCTTGCGGCGAGGCTTTCTCATCCTCGTCACTTGCATGCTCTTCTTGTTGAGCAGACAGCGTAGGACGGTAGCTATCTTCGTCATCTTCGCTTTCGTTTTCGGAATAAATAATCTTTCGTTTGAGTCTTCTGCGCTCCTCTTCAGCACCGCGCTTGCGGACGTATTTCATGGCAAGGTCTGTGGATATGGGCTCGCTTGTGATGATGGTCTCGGCCTCTGACTCCTCTCCCTCGTGTTCTTCGAGATGGTCATGTTCTTCGACCTTTTCGGGTTCTTGTTTCTCGCTCTCTTCGTTGAGGGTAGCCTTCTTTTCTTGACCTTCTTCATTCTTCGTGCTGGGCGGATTTGCTTCAGAAGATGGTTTTTCGATCTGTTCCTTCAGCTCGGCGGCTTTCTGGTCCGGAACCTTCTCTTCCTCAACCTCCTTTGGCTTTGGCTCGTCGTCGTCGTCAAAAAGATGTAGAAGCTTTTCATCCTTCGAGCTCTTATCGAGATTCTTCGGAGCATCAGTCTTGGCTTGTTCGTCAGCCGATTGAGCTTTTGGTTCTGCAGCCTTCTCGGGTTCAGCTTTTTTCTCTTCAGTGTCTGCAGAGACTTTCCCAGGCACAGCATCGCTTTTCTTGGGTTCTTCCTCTTTCACAGCGCTCTTTTTATCGACCTCCATACCACTATCGGTGGAAGCCTTCACAGAATCCTCCGAGGCCGCAATCGAGGCACGGCGACTGGATGAGGCCAGAGCAACAGAAGGAGAGTGCCTCATCTTCTCAGAAGCTGTTTCCACCTTGTTGTTTCTGCCCGTAGAGTCTAGGTGCTCGCGGGTGCCTTCCACTGAGTCGAGTCGCCTATTGTACAGCAGTCTTCTCGAGTCGTGGTTTGCGGACGCTTCTTCTGGATTGCTGGCCCTGGCTGGCTTGTACTCGGAGCGTTCGCCTCTCGAGGACCTGTCGCCGTATGAGTGTGAGCCTTCAGGTCTGTCTCGTTTATCCCACGAATCGTTTCTCAGGACGTTCAGACCCGGCTTATTTTTATTGGACGGGCGGTACTTATCATAGCTGTCCCTTTTCCTGTTATTCTGGCCATATGAGCTGTTGGGTCTTCGCCCGTAGTTGCCTCTGTAGTTGTAGTAGTCACGCTGCGGTTCGTGTCGCCTGTAGTTGCCCGAATCTAGGTTTTCGGAGGGGCCTGAGTTGGATGTCAGGCCTGGTCCAAATGCGGAAACCGAGCCGTGCCCTCTTTGGCCTCTATCTCGATTGTTTGGGAGTTTCGAAGAGCCAGAAGGCTTGTTTCTGTCTCTGTCCCTATCTCTGTTTCTGACCCGGTCTCGATCTCTCTCTCGGTCTCGGTCTCTGTTGCCGGGAATCCGAGACCCGCTGATGCCCAGCCCGGAGTTGTAAGACATGAATTCGGAAAAATAGAGGTGATGGTAGTTTGTAGTTGTAAGATTTGTTGAGGTGAGATTTTGCGAGTTTGCAGATAGCTTCAATGTGTAGCCGCGGAGAGTGGATTTTGCAGCCAGCACAGAGAAGAAAAGAAGATGGTCTCAGGAGAAATAAGGGGAGAAGAAAGAATTACAATTCTGGTAAAATGTACGTTATTCGAGCATTCCGGCTCTATTCATGCTAGTGTGGGGTCTTCTGTCGCAGCGCAGTGTGACAAGTCGTGGCGTCTGTAGCTCATCGAGAGACTTGACCTACCAGTGTGGATCTTCCATGACAATTCGACAATGGTTTTCTTCAAAATGTCACTTGTTTCCGCTGTCCAAAAAGGGTGAGTATTGCCTAGGGGAAGTCGCCGTGGGGCGTCGCCGTAGGGTCATCTCAGTCAGCTCAGCTTGATGTGGGCCTCGAAATCCATCAACTCGAAGATCAAGCTCATGTTTGGACAAATCCGCTCACAGGCGTCCACGTGGTACCCCTGCTGGGCTATGCGCCAGTTGCACGGCTCGGAAACGTTGGAAGTGCCGGATTTGAGAAGCTCGTACGCCTCGTTGACAGAAAGACCAAACTTCGTCATGAAATAGGCCACAACCACGCACGCCGAACGCAGCACACCGCACTGGCAGTGCACGAGAATCTTCAAGCCCGGCTTATCGTAGTCTGCGATTTTCAGCGTGATTCTCGGGAGCTCCTCCAGTATCAGAGATGTGTGAGACCAGGGAATATAGAGGTAGGTGCGTTTTCCACCGCGTGTGTCGAACTCAGACAGCAAGTCCTCGCTGTCTTTGGCCACGTTCACCACTAGATCGTAGTCGTTGATGTCGATAGGCTTCACCGAGGACTTCGGGTCCAGGTATAGGAAGATGGTGTCGTTCAACACTCTGGCGGGCCCGTGGGGGTATGCATGTAGATTAGATTGTTCTTGGAGCTCCTCGGGAGCGTGGAAGGGCCCGTTCCACGAGTTCTGCGCCCGATGCTGTGTTGCTGTTGTTTGAGGCAGCTCTATATGACGGTTTGTAGAGTTTGGCGTGTTGGCGAGGTGCTGCGAGCCAAACGGGCTCAGCAAGGCGATATCGGGGCTTCCTGGGGCAAAGTGGGGCGGAGAAACGCCCAAGCTGAACTCTGAAGGCGGCATGACAGGCAGCAGGCGCAAGGAGCGGTTTTTCGATCTCAGTAGGAAGGGAGCAGGCGGTATGGGCGGCGTTTGGGCCACGTTGGGCGTTACGAGCGGAGCGGCAACCTGGCAGTCTGGCGGAATTGCCAACGCTGGGGGCTTCTTGCCTGGGCGAGGCGGCAGGGTTCCTGGAAATTCCATGGTGGTTCCGTTGACCGAGGTGGAGGACAGATCGTGCGACGGCGACAGCGAGGTGCTGGAGAGGCTGAGCAGGAGGTGCTTCATGTTGATGTTTCTGGAGTTCGATAGCAGACTGAGCTTTCTGGAGTGTTTGGGGGAGTAGTTCATGGTGGCAGTCGGTTGCAGGTCAGCTGGAGGCGGGGGAGGCCCGAAGTCCAGGCGGTTGGGGCTGGTTCGGACGCTGGCCATGGACTGCTTCAACGTGGGGTGTTCTGCAATGGGGTCCTGGTCGAAGTGGGAGCCCATGTTGCTCAAGCACGCCATATAAGACCTCAGAGACGTGTCAGCGGTCAATGGAGGCGCAATTGGGCTTGTTTTGAGCCTGGGGCTAGCGAAACGGGGAGAGTGTGTTTGGGGAGCTGGGCCTGGGGAGTGTGGCCTGGAGGCGGACGTGGAGGCAGAAGGTGGAAGCGGGTGTGGTCTTTGTAGATGGTTTAGTGTGTAGAGGGCTTCTCTCCCATCAGGGTTGGGGACGTGTTTTGAGGGTTTGGTGTGATTTGGAGTGCTTGTTAGTGGAAATCACGAAGGATCTATTCCAAAAAGTCAGGTGTTAACTGTGGTCGTTCACGTCTTCGTGGGAGATGCAAAGATCTTGGAGATCAGATTTGGAGCAGCCCCGGCACAGGAACAAGGTACGAAAAAAAACGGGAACCCGAGACCTGCAAGCGGACCAGAGTAAGGAATACACGCTGGAGTGAAGCAACACAAAAAATAAAAAAACGGTCGTGCTCAGAAAAGGCACTTTCGGAGGTAGTTTTTGTGCTTTTTGTTCCAGCCCCGGCGGTGGTGGTTTTTCCTTGGCCTCTGCCCCCAGTGCCAATGTTTCAGACTGTGTAGCAGGCGAGAATGAGGCATGTCTGAGGCGCACCAGACAAAAAGGCAAAGCAGGGGTACAGCTATCCGCCAAATATAGCACCAGAACAAGGTTTGCCGCCTGGGGCAGTAGAGAGGCAAATGAGGCGCAGGGCTGGGTTTGTGTTTGTTTATTGTCCAGGTGCAATTTGAGAGAGGTGTGGCTGGAGAAATTGCAGCCCCGAGGTTTTGTAGTGAGTTTGGTCGGGGAGTGAATTCCTGGAGTGGTGCTTCTGCTTCAGAAGGGTATTCTGCGAAAAAGCTCCTTCTTCCGAGACTTCATTTGCCAGAAGTGAGGAGGTGATAGTGATCCGACAGGTAGAAGAAGCTGCGATGAAGCCCGTCACGTCTCTAATTCAGCTCACTTCCCCGAGCTTTTGGCTACTGGGTAGGTTCGAATTTTCCCTGAAGACACTCGACCACTTTGTCTTTCGGGCTGCAACCGTCCCCACATGCCGTGTGCCTCGATCGATTGTTCAGCAGGGCTTCTGGTACTTGTAGAGCACAACCGCTGGGTATGTCATGTTATGCCTATTCGGGCTGGCGGTGCATTCTGAAGAGACGTTGTACTAGCTTATTGGGACGTGCTGGTAGTTGTGGCTGGTGTTTTTATTAGTTTTGATTAGTAGTACTCAGTCATTGCCGGTGAGGCGATGAGGGCATCATTATCTCGATATAATGGTGGGTCTCGAATAAAGGTTAATATGTTAAAAAAGAAAAAAAAATGTTCATGAGAGTCATCAGAGGGCATCTCGAACTTGAAAGCTGGCTTTCTGGGATTTGGCTTCGGAAGTGTATCCTGAGCTTTCGAGTTTAGAGGATGTTCAAACAAGCAGGGGCAGGCTTACGATTCCCGGGCGCTATAGAAATTGTGCCTGAATTTCTTGTCCAATTGTTCCGGCCTTTCACCCTACGACGGTTGCAAACAGCGCTATGGCGCATCGTGAGTCCCGTGGTGAGAGTCTCGACGTTCGAATGCCCTCGGCTCTTATTTTGAGAAGAGAAATAGGTGACCGCTTTGTCTAGCAGAAGTCTACTCTGGGACGGTAATTATATAGAATAAATACTACGATCCATGTGAATCCAATATCATCTGCCCAATATCAAGCGTCTACATGCATCTTCGGTGAAAAGCGTGGGTTAAGCCTTCCATTCCACTGTGGAATTCGCTGAATATCAACATACGGAAACCGAAAGAACGGAGGTGCCAAATCCAAGTTGACCGAATTTAGGCATTTTGCCGTGGTCGCCGTGGACAGTGAAGAGCCTCTTGCTTCGCGGAGATACTATTCCTAACAGTCGATGACTTCGACGACTCCAGCTACTGAGTTGGAGACATTTTGCAAGTGAGTGATTTTTGGATTGCTTTCACGTCTCATCTGGGTACAAAAAAGTTTTTTTGTCTGTTTGTAAACAATTTTTCCAACCTCCATTTCAGTTCCTCCAGGATCCAAGGCGATTTCGACATTTTCGAGATTTCGCAGCCACCTGCCAAAACACGCCAAACTCAAACATCCACGCAAAAATCACATACACCGTGAAACGAGGTGAAATCGACAAATGACATAGGGAAAGCTCAGAAATACCTGACGTGCCCCAAATTCACTCCTATGTTGGGACAGCAGTGACAGTACAAACACCGTTTACGGACACCTCGAAAAGCGAGTTTCGCCTACTACTCAGAGATCCTCGGGCTTTCCGCGACATTTACCTCATCATCTCCAGACAGAAGAATAACCGACTAAAATGCCTGTAAAACCAGTGCAATTCTCGAGATCGGAGACATCCGTGTATTTGCCACCGGGGTCACCCGGAAAAAAGCTAGACACAAGAAAACGTCATTTTTCTTGACTTTTTATCTCCGACCTTCGTCCATAAATAGACGTCACCAACAGTGCAAAAATCATACCATAGCTGACCATTCAAATGTGTCTCAAGTAGCCCCGGGACGGACCTTCAATTCCGACATAAGGGACATGATTCTTCGCATAGATAACACCAGATAATCCGCCGGCGCGACAATGTCGTCGCTACCCCAGGAGACAGCCCCCGGCGAAGACAGCCCAATTTTGCTCTTTTTGCAAATCTTCTTGTCTTTGATCATCAACTATGCTATGCTTATTGCATTTCTCCTTTTTTATCCTACCAAGAGGCGTTTTGGACGAGATATCGCGGCTTACGCATCCTCGGAAGAACGGAAGAAACGGCTCCGCGACATTTGAGTCAAGTGCAATCCGGGGTTGCCTTGAGCCATATAAATACCCCGTGTTCCGTGATTCCGTGCTAGTCCCACAAAAAAAGTCAATTTCGCCCCAATGTCTCTTTTCAGATCCTTGCAGAACTCTCCTGCTACCATTTCCATTTTCCACAATGCCCGAGTGCCCACCCTGGCTCGGGTGTATGCTGCCTTGGAAAAGGCATACTACCAGTTCAACGACGACAAGAACCTCTTCCAGATCGACTTGAACGCCAAACAAATGCCCACATACGATCAATTCAAGACCATATACTCCAATTGCGTGCTGGGAGACAGGTGCAACACGGTTTTGAAGGAATGCTTCCCGTTGCTCAACGATAAGTTTACCCAATCGGAGCACAGCTCTGTGACGGTGAAAAGCCTCGGGATAAGACACGACAGGGGCTTCAAGATCTTCTCTCAGAACGAGTACGACCACATACACGAGGCTTTCGACAAGTACATCAAGGAGGAGAACCCCGAGATCGATCCCAAGGAGCTTTTCCAGGCTCCTTTGCTCATCGATTGGGACCAGAACTTGATTGCGAATGACATGGAGGGCTTGCAGTTGATCTTGAAGAAGTACAAGGAGGCTGCCCAGAAAAAGTAATGGGGACGAGAAGCCTGTTGGGCGGACCATTAGGATTGCTCGCAGGATCTATGCTTCATGTGTAACGACCGAAAATGCTATGTGGAAAGTTTGATTCTTCAAAACCACTTCAATTTGCACGCCAATGACTGGTGACGACGGAAGGAGGACTGTTTGTCTATTTATTGTGGGTCAGAGTGATAGCTCCGTGATGCCGGTCCCAGCCCATCTACTCATTCTATTTATTATTCAGAGCTACGATGAGAGGACAACCTGATTGAAATACTCTAACTGTCTAGCATGACGGCTACCCTCAGCAAAAGCTTCACGTCTACACCTCCTTTTCATGATGGCCCATGGTTTAACGATATAGCATAATGAATAATCATAATATTTGAAATCTCAAGACGAGCAATGCCTACGACATGTCACGTAGGCTTAGTCGTGATGATCGGAATACTCTTTGCCTCTTTCATCTTGCTGCGTTCCATAAACATGGAAGTCTCCCCACGACGCTACAATGGTTGAATCATAAGAAAACAATATCAACTAAACACAATCTTAAAACACAAGAGAACGAGGAAGACAATCGAAAGACAGCTGACCAAGGGCTATGGATGAGGATTCAATTCAGCCTGCTTCTTTTCAGAATCCAAGGAGTCATTTTCCTCTTTTTTCGAAGCAACATAGCCAATGGCATCAAGTCTTTCGGGCAAAGATGGGTGAGTTGCGAAGAGAATCGAGTAAAGCCAATCGTTCGTCATGGCTGACAAATTGTCTTTTTCGAGCTGTATCAAAGCAGCACCCAATTCTTCTTTGTGTCCTTCATGGACAGCAAAGCGATCGGCTTGGTATTCATTCTTCCTGATTAAGAGGTTCATAAAAACGTCGTTGATTAAGTCAAGCGGTATGGCAATCAACGAAAATAAAGTGAATGCCAAGTAAGGTGGTGCATTAGCTTCCAAGCCGAAGGACTGAAAGAGAGACCTGTTTGAGATGAAGCCTGAGAATAGAGCAAAGGTCGACGCAATCTGTAGTTGACTAAAGCTCAACATCTGCGAGATATGATTCAACTTCCAGTGTCCAATTTCATGTGCCAAGACAGCCACAATCTCGTCAGGACCTTGAGAGTTAATGATTGTATCAAACAATACAATCTTCTTTGACCAAGGAAGTCCAACAAAGAAAGCATTAGAGTGCAGGGTGGTTGAAGACCCATCCATCTGGTAGATTTGCGTCACCGGGAACTCGTTTTTGCGAGCCAATTTCTCAATAGCTGTTCTTAATTCCCCCTCGGGTAAGGGAGTTATCTTATAGAAGAGCTGTAAAAGCAGTGGAAATACAGTTTCGATAAAAAGTTGGCCCACCGAAGTCAAAATCATCGCATATTTTAGCGAGGCAGAGCCGAAGTGGTCGTAAATTTTGAGGAGTCCGTAAATGAAAGGTTGGGAAATAGCCAAACTCAAGATGTACAGTAAAACTTTGTGTTTGAAGAACCTGGAGACAGTATACTTGTTGAAGCCCCACTTCTCCTCTAAGTAAAACTCTTGATAGTAGGTCCAAAAAGTTCCTGCAAGAACCCTTATAGTCGTTTCCAAGGCTGCAAAAATGAGACTTTGCAGAGTAGCATTGCCAGTGAAAAATCGGGGAAATGAGGAAGCAAGATTTCCCGACAAAAGACCGGCGAAGCCCCACAATTGTGGCAAAACGCTTAAATTCCCGAGTCTAAGCACTGTAGCGAATGCTCTCTTAGCGATAGAAAATCTGGCCTTCTCACGGTTGTACCCAAAGGAATTGTCAACCTGTTCCTCGGTGAAAATGCCCTGGATGGAATCGGGAAGCTTTTTGGAGTTGTTCCTTCTGTACTGCCTATATTCCACGAAGGACCTAACGGCAAATTCACCCAACACCAAAGATATGGCGATCGGCTTCCAGTTGATTTTTGGGCTGTCTAAAAATGCCTTCAGTTAGTGCAAGGTGTTAAAAGAGCTCAATTTGACATACTCCAACAGACGCGAACATAATCAAGTGTTGTTGCAATAGAGCGAAGAAGAGCTGGCGTCTTTAAATATTGAGAATTGGTTGACACGTATGTTCCAATTTGCCACCATTGCCACATTGGGCGCCTATGATTCCCGGGTAATATAACCCCGAAGTCCACACAAAGGCACGGCACCATTATCGGAATGGTGACACAATCCCCCAAGAGTCAGAGCAGAGCTTTTTCTTTTCTTTCGAAACTCTTGTTCAAATACGGTCGAAGTGAATGTCCCTTTCGCATGGTCAAAATGAAAGTAATATGAAACGAAATCTAGGTGTTGTATATTTTTCTTGTCGTGTTAGCGAGGCACTACTTATGTCAAGCGTGCATAACAAAGCGCGTTATCAGTTTTGACAGCCATAAGGGAGGTTTATAAAAAAGATGATGCAATGTCCTCAAATTTATATAACTTTTTTTGTATTTGATTATTATGAGCAGCGATATGACCATAACGTAGTACTTGAGCTTGTTGTTATACTGAATCCGGGTTAAAACATTATAGTAAACTTCGGCTTGAGAATGTGGCTTGCGGAGGTGCGTTATCGGCTGTAGGAAGCGAGAGAGCCGATATGCACCTCTCGCGAACATGGAAAATTTTAGCGGATCGCTATCTAACAAGAAGTTTGATCCCAGCTTTTGATTTGAGCATGGTCAAAAACAGATCCTGCTGCCTTACAATACGAACCAATGAACAATGTTTTCGAAGTTTAGATGATGTAGCACAGAATAGTGTGCAAAAGAAAGCGCAGAGTGATTGTCTTTTCTGTAGTTGATAAGCGACGCAATGCACCTTAAGTCTTCAATTCGATTGGCTGCATCTCCTGTAGGTGACTTGAAGGCGAACCCAGAGAGATAAGGAAAGTTCAAATTTCATCGTCATTTGTGAACATTCGACGATATAGATTTCGCTGAGTATTCCGTGAAGGGAGACTGTAAGAAGAGAATGCTAATCCAAGGAGCAAAATGACCCTCGTTGCACCTTTCAGCAAATGTTGAGCAAGATTCACTTGGGCCCTGTTTCCTATTTCAGATCAATTCCCGAAAGATTATCTCTCAGACATCTATAAAGCTTCCAATCACACGAGACCTAAGTGGAAGTGTCTTACTTGCAGAAAGTATGGTATTCCAGTCTCTACCTGACATATCTCCTCCCTACAGCCTACTCGGTAGTTAGTAACAAAAAGATGAGAATATCTCAAGAAAATCAAATAAGTTTTTCGAAAGAAGGTGGCTTGGGCTCAAAGCTCATCATCTAAGTACTAATCTGGTTATCCCTCCTTTTGTGATGATCGTCGAATGAGCACCTCTCTAGACCATCTCTGGGTCGCTGAAAATTCATCCTGCTGTCAACTCGCTCGAGAACTGATGAACAAGTGTGTAAAGTGAGTCGCTTTTTTTCATAAAGGACACAAAAGGAGATCTTAGGACTCATTTTACGAAACTTTAGTCATGCTACTACGAGATTTCCTTCACCATTAGGGGGAATTATTAACAAGTAGAAGGCCCCCCAGGGATTCGTGAGTTGAATTCTGTTAATGCAAGTGGTCGCATACTTGTTTCAATTGAATCAATCTTATTGATCGTGTAACTCAGCTCAAAGACCCTCAGCTCGGGTATTATTAGAAGAGTTCCAAAACACTACGTTTTGAAGTCCAATATCTAATAAAATCATTACTCGGGTTGCTTCAAACTATCATCGAAAAAGCCATTGTGACATAAGCAAAAGAGGCTTCCAATTAAGAATGTCCGAAAATGGAATGTAATTTCCGTTTAGAGTCAGCGAGGAGCGAACGGCTCCATGCGATCAGAGACGCAGCTTATAGATTCCTTTCACTGATTTGCAATCTCTTGGCATGAGAGAAATATCGCAGACAATGGATAAGTGTCAAAAAGCACGATGTTATCTCCCGCCCAAGTTGTGAGGTCATGATTAATTGAAAAAGAATATGCTTGATCTTGCCTGTTCATCGATCTTGAACAGGATGTTTCAACTGGTGAGAGAAATCCAGCGATCGATAATTTTGGACCCTTCATAGAATTCCAGAACTTTGGCAATCCATCAGGCAGGCACTGTGAGATGTGATCAAGTGGAGATACGACTCGTGCCACTCGACGAACAAAGGAGGATTGTGGAGAACCGCCCGTTCGTGAGTAAACTCCACAGTGTCCTTATCTTGTACGGCTACTCACCAAATTTCATTAGAAGTCAAAAGTGAATAAAAATCTCAGGTAAAAAAGATCCCTCCTGATCCAAAACTCAGAAAGCTTTGACTACTTTTCAAAAATCCAAATGATACACATATATCAGAGTCACTAGTTTCACTTGATGTACAGCTAATAAGCGATAGCCCAAAAGAGGTTTGTCACTCGAGGGGAGCTAAGCCGTGCGACGTGCGGCGGCCTATGCGTTTGCCGAGTAAACCGAGAGCCTGTCAAACACGTCAAAAATGTCAGTGAAATCCTGGGTCTCTCAACGTCATATCTTCAGAATATTCAATGAGTTCCCAGTTTCAAGAATTCAAAAATAATAACAAAGTTACTTTGATGGAAGATTATGAAACAACCACGGCTGAAGCCGAAGCCGCCACAGTGAATCAACGCACAATCGGCCCGTGCATGAAATTGCCGAGCTGCAGCGTGGATTCGTTTGCAACCAGACAATACAAAATGATAGTGGAGCCATGGCTCGACGAAGTATATAAATTAGGATTTTCACATAGACTGGGGGACTCGCTATCTCAAAGATGTCAGAGAAAGTGGAGCATATCACTAGCATCACTAGCAACCCTGGGGTGGGGAGAGGTGATCCAGCAGCTCACGAAGTCGACTTAAAGGCCGTTGTTTCTCAGCAGTTCTCTTTGAATGAGGTGGCAGGGAACCTCTCTCTGGACCAGAAGTTCTATATTCTCAAGCGGTTGGACTTCGACCACCTCAAATCATTGGACGACTTACCTCCAAACGTCGTCTTCATGTTGGAACGCATTGAGCAGTTGGACGTCAACGAAGCGCTGGGAATTTTGGAAGAGTTTTTGCACTTGCACGAGGGCGATGTGAACATTCCAAATGAGGAGTACGACTTTGTCGAGTCTCTCGTGAAGCACCCAAGGGACGAGAAGAAGGCAGCCCTCTTTGGGGAGCTGCAAGAGAACACTTCAGGCGAGGAAAAAGCCGGGGCGCATGTCAGCGAGAATTCAATCTCGTCATTGGAGTCATTGGGGTTCAAGGATATATTCGATTGGGAGTTGCAAACAAAGACGGAAGCAGCTCTTATTGCGTATTGGTCACCCTACCCTGAGGTGAGATCTGTCACTGACCCATTCGACGATCCTAATATTCCCTGCGAGACTTTCAGGGTCTATGTCATCGGTATAATCTGGGTCGTGCTTGGTTCTTTCATCAATCAGTATTTCAAGGAAAGACAACCCGCAATTTCCTTGGGATCATCGGTGGTGCAGCTTTTCGTGTACCCCTGTGGTAAATTTGCTGAGTGGTTCCTTCCAAAAAAGCTGTTTCGGATCTGGAGATGGAACATAGAGTTGAATCCTGGACCTTGGTCGCATAAGGAACAGATGCTTGCAACACTTTTCTACAGTGTGAGTGGTGGTGCTCCTTACGCGACATATTTCATCATACTCGAGAAGTTGGAAATATTCTATGACAATCCGAAGTTCACAGTGGGCACACAAATACTTCTTGTTTTGACCTCGAACTTCATGGGTTTTGGTTTGGCCGGCTTGTTTCGAAAATTCGTTGTATACCCTGTTACCGCAATTTGGCTCACCATTCTTCCAACTCTCGCTATCAATAAAGCCTTGATTCAACCAGAGAAGAGAGAGTCTATTCATGGGTGGACGATCTCGAGATATGCGTTTTTCTTGACCGTATTTGCTGCATCGTTCGTATGGTTCTGGGTGCCAGATTACTTGTTTACTGCCCTCTCCTACTTCAACTGGATCTCTTGGGCAGCTCCAAATAATTTCAATGTGGCAGCTATCACTGGGTCGCAAACTGGCTTGGGTCTCAACCCAATCACGACTTTTGATTGGAATATCATCTCCATGTCTGCCCCTTTGGCAGTACCATTCTTCGCCCAGTTAAACCAGTATATTGGTATGTTGATTGGTTTCATCTGCATCGTTGGTCTTTGGTGGAGTAACTATAAGTGGACCGCATTCTTGCCAATTAATTCGAACCAGATCTTCACAAACAAAGGAAAGATATACCGCGTGAGAGAAGTTTTGAACGAGCAACAGAAGCTAGACCAGGCAAAGTACGAGGAGCTCGGCCCTCCTTTCTACAGCGCCGCTAATTTGATTGTTTATGGCACCTTCTTTGCATTGTACCCCATGAACTTCTTCTATGTTCTACTCACAAACTGGCTTCAAATTAAATCTGCGGTTGTTGGTCTTTTGAAATCCTTGAACTTCAAAAAAGAAAGATCGACATATCAGGATTTCAATGACCCTTTTTCGACATCAATGAAGAAGTACCCAGAGGTGCCTGAATGGTGGTTCACGATCATACTTCTTTTATGCTTGGTCTTGTCTATTGTCACTGTGGAGGTCTACGAGTTGCAAACACCTGTGTGGTCCATATTCTTTGCTATTGCCATGAACTTCGTCTTTCTTCTTCCATTTGCGGTCGTTTATGCCGCAACTGGTACCCAGATGTCTATCAATGTTTTGATTGAGATGATCATGGGATATGCCTTACCTGGCAATGGAACTGCTCTCAACTATGTGAAGACGTTGGGAACCAACATCGATGTTCAAGCCGAAAACTACATCACAAATCAGAAGCAAGCTCATTACTGGAGAATCGCACCCAGGGCCTTATTTAGGACCCAGATGTTATCTGTGATCATCAACAGTTTTGTATCGGTCGGAGTTTTGAATCTCGTCTTCAATACGGTAGAGGATTTCTGCCAACCAGAACAGAAGCAAAGGTTTACTTGCCCAGGCTCAACTACCGTCTACTCGGCCTCGGTATTGTGGGGTGTTATCGGTCCAAAGAAGGTGTTTGGAGGGCTCTACCCAATATTACAGTGGTGTTTCTTAATTGGCTTCTTGGTGGCATTCCCCTGTTGGGCTGTCAAGAAATACTTTGGAAGAACAACAGTTGGAAAGTACCTCCACCCAATCGTTCTTTCCTTCGGTCTCATGTCCTACGCTCCTTACAACCTTTCGTACTACACCCCTGGCATGATCGTTTCCTTCTTCTTTATGTATGTGATCAGGAAACGGTTCACTGCCTGGTGGGAGAAGTACAATTATATTCTTTCCGGAGGACTCGATGGTGGTATCGCCTTCAGCAGCATCATTATCTTTTTTGCTGTCCAGTATCATCAAAAGGATTTGGTGTGGTGGGGCAACACAGTTAATGATAACTGTGTTGATGCTAAAGCTCCATCAAGATTGAATGCTACCATCGATGCTCCTGATGGTTACTTTGGACCCAGAATCGGGCACTTCCCCTGAGGTCAAGTAAATTGTGTAGTCCAATTTGATATAGCTAAACAGGTAAGTTGTAGAACGATTTCAATATAATACCAGACCATTGATGAGGATGCCAGAAACGCCCTCAAAATGTCCCTGAGATTTCAAAAAAGTTTGCTCCCCAAAATTTGGGCTCAAGCAACCTCATCAAAGTCTGTTTTCCCCAGCCAAACTGTCTTCAAAGGTCATCTTCATTGTACCTCAGGTCTTTGCACAAGCAACAAAGGCATGGTTGGAAAGTAAATTAATGGAAGCAATTATTTAAGTCTATAGTTCGAAGCCCCTTGCTCCTTAAATGGGCTCTATGGAAGACAATGGACACTTTGAAAGTTAGCTCGAGGCCCCTCGAAATCTAACGCAACCAAAAATTTCATTGCAAGTTTGAGAACACAGAAAGCGAATTCGACAAACTTGGAAAAGGCCACAAGGCCAGGGCTTTGCTTTAGCCAACAATTCAGGTCTTGTCCAGTGATTCCGAAATCTTTTGCCGAGGGCCGTTGGAGAGCGTATGAACCTAATCAGAGGAAATAGGTCATCCACTGGAGAGGATACGCATCATCCACCTTATATTGCTAAAGTGGGGAAGCAAACGCTTGACGAATCTACGAACGAAATTTAAAAATATGATGAAAATGAAAGAAGGAAGAATCAATTCAAACATGAGAGAATTCTGGTAGTATGATTACACCAACCAACGCAAATATATCGTGTGCTGGAGAACGCTATCACACTAGATATCGATCATGTGGCATCACCATGTACGAGGAGTATTGCCGTCAAATTCACTGGTCTTATCTTCGGCAAATCATTCTACTAAGATCGTTTTCCACAGAAGTGGCACATCAACGGGCTTCAGGCCTTCTGCTGAAATGGGGTATAGCTTGGCCCGAGGTAACATCACATCTGTGACACCCAGCCTCACCTGAACGAATGGCACAAAGTTCTTGAGAAGTCGTGCCACTCGTATGACGGTCCGCTAGCGAAGAGCCGTTCCTGTCTAAAGATGATAAACCATTCCACACCTCGGAGAATGGCTTTGATAGCGCGCAGAGAATAACTCAACACGCATAAAGATTTCATGCATTTCGGCTCATAACAATTCCGAAAGTTCGTTTTGTATTCCGAGATTCAGTTGCAATGAAAGCGCCACAATTGAAAATGCCTTAGAAACCCAAAGTTCACACATTGCCGCACAAGCGAGAGACCTGTCAACGCAGCGAAAAAGGCTTGGGCTGTCAAGGGTGCAGAAAATGCAGGCAAATAATCAAAGTGAGCCGTATCACCTGCGGCATCTTTTCTGGGCACCTTTCTTGTGCCGACCAAACCGAGTGAACAATATTATTCAGATCTATAGTGATAAATGTTAGAAGTGTACCAATTAAATCGATAAATAGAGAACTTCTGTTGGGGATCAAAGAGTCTTCTCGAGTAAGCGCCGTCTACAAAATCCCCATTATATAACTCTTTTCGACCGTAAAGTTAATTGCCACAGTGTATCAATCACAATGCAAGCGGCAGGAAGCGACATGTAACACATCTTTTTGCAGCCACACAATTTTTCAAGAAAGAATCGAAAATCGTAGATATAAATCCTCCAACTATCTCCTTTCTGACCTGCAACCATGTCCGAAAAGGCAGAGCATATAACTAGCATTACTAGTAATCCAGACATTAGTAGGCTGGACCCTGCTGCTCATGAGGTCGACTTGACAGCCATAGTGTCTCATCAATTCTCATTGAATGAGGTTGCTGAGAGCTTGACACTGGACCAAAAGTTTTATGTCCTCAAGAGATTGGAATTTGGTCATCTCAAATCCTTAGAAGACTTGCCACCAAACGCAGTCTTTATGTTGGAGAGGATCGAGCAAATGGATCCCAACGAGGGCTTACACATCCTCCAAGAATTCTTGAAGGATCACGAGGGAGATGTGAATATTCCCAATGAGGAGTACAACTTCGTTGAGCTGTTGGTTAACAATCCAGCACAAGAGAAAACACCTGGAATTGTGAAGACTCTCAACGGGGGATTTTCGAGCGACGAAAAGATCGGCGCCCACGTACAAGAGGAGTCTGTTTCGTTTCTTGAGTCTTTGGACCACAAAGACATTTTCGATTGGGACTTGCAAACAAGGACGGAAGCAGCTCTTATTGCGTACTGGTCACCCTACCCTGAGGTGAGATCTGTCACTGACCCGTTTGACGATCCTAGTATCCCCTGCGAGACTTTCAGGGTCTACGTCATCGGTATTATCTGGGTGGTGCTTGGTTCTTTCATCAATGAGTATTTCACCGAAAGACAACCCGCAATTACCTTGGGATCATCAGTGGTTCAACTTTTTATCTACCCTTGTGGTAAATTCGCAGAGTTGGTTCTCCCAAAAAAACTGCTCAAGATCTGGAGATGGAGGATTGACTTTAACCCGGGACCATGGTCGCACAAGGAACAGATGATCGCTACCTTATTCTACAGTGTGAGTGGTGGTGCTCCATATGCCACGTACTTTATCATTCTTGAGAAGTTGAATATCTTCTACGATAATCCAAAGTTCACTGTGGGGACTCAGATCTTGATGGTGTTGACTTCAAACTTCATGGGTTTTGGATTAGCGGGTCTTTTCCGTAAGTTCGTTGTGTACCCAGTTGCAGCAATTTGGCCCACTATCCTTCCTACACTTGCTATCAATAAAGCCTTGATTCAACCAGAGAAGAAAGAGTCGGTTCATGGATGGACCATCAGCAGATATTTCTTTTTCTTGACAGTGTTTGCGGCTTCGTTTGCATGGTTTTGGGTTCCCGATTATTTATTCACGGCCCTTTCAACGTTCAACTGGATATCATGGGCCGCTCCTAACAATCTTAATGTTGCGGCGATCACCGGATTTCAGTCAGGTCTTGGTCTTAATCCAATAACCACTTTTGACTGGAACATTATATCAATGGCTGCTCCTCTAGCAGTTCCATTCTTCGCGCAGTTGAATCAATATATCGGGTTGCTTATTGGGTTCATTTGCATTGTCGGTCTTTGGTGGAGCAACTACAAGTGGACAGCCTACTTGCCAATCAACTCCAACCTGATTTTCACCAACACTGGCGACTATTACTCTGTGAGAGAGGTACTCAACAGCGAGCAGAAATTAGACCAAGCCAAGTACGAGAAGGTCGGCCCACCATTTTACTCAGCCGCTAACTTGGTTGCCTATGGTACATTTTTTGCGTTGTATCCAATGAACTTCTTCTATGTTTTATTGACGGATTGGGCTCAGATCAAAAATGCGATACTTGGCATGTGGAAATCATTGGATTTCAGGAAGAAAAGATCCACATATCAGAATTTTGACGATCCTTTCTCTTCATCAATGAAGAAGTATCCAGAAGTGCCCGAGTGGTGGTTCACAATCATTCTTCTCATTTGCATTGTGCTTTCGATTGTGACTGTGGAAGTTTATAACTTACAAACTCCAGTGTGGTCGATCTTCTTTGCAATCGGTATGAACTTTGTGTTCTTGCTTCCATTTGCGGTGGTTTACAGTGCGACAGGTACCCTGATGTCTATTAACGTATTGATCGAACTTATCATGGGGTATGCTTTACCGGGTAACGGTACCGCTTTGAACTACGTCAAGACCTTGGGAACTAATATCGATTCTCAGGCTGAGAACTATATCACAAACCAGAAGCAAGCTCATTACTGGAGAATTCCACCTAGGGCGTTGTTCAGAACCCAGATGTTGTCTGTGATTATCAACAGTTTCGTTTCCGTTGGAGTATTGAATCTTGTTTTCAACACCGTACAAAACTTTTGTCATCCTCACCAGCCACAGAAGTTCACTTGTCCAGGATCTACAACGATGTACTCGGCCTCAGTCTTGTGGGGTGTCATTGGCCCCAAGAAAGTCTTTGGCGGACTCTATCCAATCTTACAATGGTGCTTCTTGATCGGATTCTTGGTTGCTTTCCCATGTTGGGCAATTAAGAAGTATTTCGGAAGAACAACTGTTGGAAAGTACTTTCATCCAATTGTTCTTTCTTTCGGTATCATGTCTTATGCTCCTTACAACCTTTCATACTACACACCTGGCATGATTGTCTCCTTTTTTTTCATGTATGTGATTAGAAAAAGATTTACCGCCTGGTGGGAAAAATACAATTATATCCTTTCTGGAGGACTCGACGGCGGAATTGCTTTCAGCAGTATCATTATTTTCTTTGCTGTTCAATACCACGCGAAGTATATCAGTTGGTGGGGCAACAATGTCAATGACAATTGCCTCGACGCCATGTCACCTGCAAGGCTCAACGTCACCCTCGATGCCCCCGACGGCTACTTTGGCCCAAGAGTGGGACACTATCCATAGATTTTAGATATATTGTCTTTTTGTTCAGAGAATACATAATGTTGTTCATGAGTTGAAATTCGTAATGGTCAAAAGCTAATCTATGAGGAGCCAAGAAATACAGAGCAGAGATCCTAAGACTTTCATGCCTGCAAAGGGGGTACATTGTACGCTTGAAGATGATCTAGTGAATCCAGGAGTCTGATGAATTCTGAGCGGCAAACGCCAAAATTTGTCATATCTCATAAATTAGGTTGCTCAGTTCTTGGCAGACAAGTGCAATCTCCAAAGTAACAGCTGAGAAAGATACGTCAAAACGGTGTTGATGATCAAGACGACTCAGAGAGTCTCAACGAAGCGATGAGATAAAACACACAGGACTTCAAAAATATATCATTAATCTTGAAAAAAAGTGGAATTGAGGTTAAGGTGAAAGGAGTGATCTAGACATCACCATCTTTCAAAGACGCTTTGCATCATTCCTACCTGAATGGAAACTTACACCCTACATATCAATTTATGTCATTAGGACCTCTAAAACAACTTGATTGACTAAGAGCTATTTGAACTAGCACTTGTCGAGTCCCCTTCACCTTCTTGATGAGGAGTGGAACAGACGCAAAAAAGTTCTGGCACCTTCAGGCTTCGCCAAGAAAGGAGAGATCAAACCATGAAGCCCAATATAATTCAAGAATTTCAAACGGAGTTTTCGCTGTTCAAGAGATTACAAAAAAATGTTTTGACGTCAAAGTACAGCATGATGTGAGCAGCTTCACACTCCCGTTTGTTGGCCAGGGTATGCTTGGGCAATAGACTTGATGAAAGGGCCATCCTGATTTTGTCGCATCAAACATCATACGTCCATGAAGGTGCTGACAAAGAGTGACTTGAGGTTCTTTTGAAGCAGAAATTGGAGGACTTGAGAGAAACTTACGGACCTCCGAAGGACCACAATAAAGGTCGCGAGAGCTTGACATATAACGGGCTCTTTGTCGTATTGAGCACAATAGGATCTACAAGGGATCCACACCTTTAGTCTTGCGAATCTTCAGAAAAAGTCACCGCTGAAGGTCAAATTAAATCTTGACAATAGAATCTCCAGCACAGTCAACTGGCTTATCACAAATCGGTTTTGATTCGCCAATCGGATGAGGGCCGAGCCGTGCTTAGTGTGGACGGCGCTTATTTCACGACCCCGCTTAATTACACCTGCTCCTGTCGCATTCGTGCCACACGATTGATGGTTCGCAAAAGAGCCATGCCAGCACAGGGATGATAACCATTTCCGCATTTGAAAACCCTGATAACGCACGATTAAACGCCCTATGAATTCAAATGATTCAGCCTTCCGATTATTCTTTTCAATGTTGATTCGGGGAGACTGAGAATACGTGCTGATAAGAAATGTTGGCATTTCGGTGCATAGCGTTGTGCCGTTAGATAAATTTTTGTCTTGGCTAAAATGTGTCAATGCAGCGAAAGTGGCTTGATATGTCAAGCGAGCATATTGCAGGATACAATAAGCGAGGAAAATTAGGCTGGTGCCGTGCTGATGCGGCACTCCTGCTTATACAGGGCTTAGATAACAATAGTAACCAACTCGAAACATTTCAACAAGTTCTAAAAATGATTAAAAACTGCTGAATTTTGCTAGTCGCCATAGTATCACAGAGGAGAATGCAAGCAGGCGGATTATAAGCAAAATTCCACTCAAGTCAAATAGAACTAATTTTAATAATGTGTCTTCCCAAAGCGCAATGCTATAACCGACGTGCAGCATGTTGAATTGGCAGCCACACAGGCTAAAGTGTCGTATTCTTATCACAGGGAAGTATAAATGACTGGTGTTTTCAGTTATTCATGGGGCAGCCATGTCGGAAAAAGCGGAACATATTACTAGCATCACCAGTAATCCAGATGCTGGAAGGCTCGACCCTTCGGCCCACGAGATTAACCTCACAGCCGTTGTGTCACAACAATTTTCTTTGAATGAAGTTGCAGCAAACTTGACCCTGGACCAAAAATTTTATGTCCTCAAGAGGTTGGAGTTTGGTCACCTCAAGTCCTTGGAAGACTTGCCTCCAAACGCAGTCTTCATGTTGGAGAAGATTGAGCAGATGGAGATAAATGAATCCCTCAACATTTTGAGAGATTTTTTGAAGGACCACGAGGGAGATGTTAATATCCCCAATGAAGAATACCACTTTATCGAGCTGCTTGCCAACCATCATGTTGATGAAAAGCCTGCTGGACTCGTGAAAGCACTCGATGGTGGCTCGTCAAGCGATGAGAAGGAGGTGCTCACGTCCAAGAGGAATCAGTTTCGTCTCTTGAGTCTTTGGACCACCTCCTGATTTTTGACTGGGATTTACAAACTAAGACTGAGGCGGCGCTCATTGCTTACTGGTCACCATACCCGGAGGTGAGATCTGTTACTGATCCATTTGATGATCCTAAGATACCTTGTGAAACTTTTAGAGCTTACGTCATCGGTATCATCTGGGTGGTGCTTGGCTCATTCATCAATCAATACTTCGTTGAGAGGCAGCCCCCAATCTCGTTGGGAACCCCTGTGGTTCAACTTTTTATCTACCCTTGTGGTAAATTCGCAGAGTTGGTTCTTCCAAAGAAACTGCTCAAGATCTGGAGATGGAAGATTGACTTTAATCCGGGACCATGGTCGCACAAGGAACAGATGATCGCTACCTTATTTTATAGTGTGAGTGGATCAGCACCATACGCTACGTATTTTATCATTCTTGAAAAGTTGAAAATCTTCTACGACAATCCAAAGTTCACTGTGGGAACTCAGATCTTGATGGTCTTGACATCGAACTTCATGGGTTTTGGGTTAGCAGGTCTTTTCCGTAAATTTGTGGTCTACCCTGTCCTGGCGATTTGGCCCACCATCCTTCCAAATCTCGCTATCAATAAGGCCTTGATTCAACCGGAAAAGAAGGAGTCTATCTACGGGTGGGTCATAAGCAGATACTCATTTTTCTTAATAGTATTTGCTGCATCTTTCGTGTGGTTCTGGGTTCCTGACTACCTTTTCACCGCTTTATCAACTTTTAACTGGATTTCTTGGGCCGCTCCCAACAATTTGAACGTTGCGGCTATCACAGGATCTCAATCAGGGCTTGGTCTCAACCCAGTCACAACCTTCGACTGGAATGTGATTTACTCATTGGCTAATCCTCTTGCTGTTCCATTCTTTGCTCAGTTGAACCAGTACGTTGGATTGTTGATTGGATTTTTCTGCATTGTCGGCGTGTGGTGGAGCAACTATAAATGGACAGCCTACTTGCCAATTAATTCCAACCAGATTTTTACAAACACTGGCGACTATTATTCTGTGAGAGAAGTCCTTAACAGCGAGCAGAAATTAGATCAAGCCAAGTACGAGAAGGTCGGCCCACCATTTTACTCAGCCGCTAACTTGGTTACCTATGGTACATTTTTTGCGTTGTACCCAATGAACTTCTTCTATGTGCTTCTCACAAACTGGGGCCAAATTCGTACAGCTATTGTTGGTATGGCCAAATCGTTGAACTTTAAAAGAAAGAGATCAACCTACCAGGATTTTGATGATCCTTTTTCTGCTTCAATGAAGAAATACCCAGAGGTTCCCGAATGGTGGTTTACCGTCATCCTCGTCATCTGCATAGTCTTGTCGATTGTGACCGTGGAGGTATACAATTTGCAAACTCCGGTGTGGTCGATCTTTTTTGCAATCGCCATGAATTTTGTGTTCTTGCTCCCGTTTGCAGTGGTCTACGCTGCTACAGGTACCCAGATGTCTATCAATGTTTTGATTGAATTGATCATGGGGTATGCTTTACCGGGTAACGGTACCGCTTTGAACTACGTCAAGACATTGGGAACCAATATCGATGTTCAGGCTGAGAACTATATCACAAACCAGAAGCAAGCTCATTACTGGAGAATACCACCCAGGGCATTGTTCAGAACTCAGATGTTGTCTGTGATCATCAACAGTTTTGTTTCGGTTGGTGTTTTGAACCTTGTTTTCAACACCGTCGAGGACTTCTGTCAGCCTCACCAGCCACAGAAATTCACTTGTCCTGGATCAACAACAGTGTACTCTGCCTCGGTATTGTGGGGTGTCATTGGCCCCAAGAAAGTCTTTGGTGGGCTTTACCCTATTTTGCAGTGGTGCTTTTTGATCGGATTCTTGGTGGCATTCCCTTGTTGGGCCATCAAGAAATACTTTGGCAGAACGATCGTCGGAAAATACTTCCATCCAATCGTTCTTTCTTTCGGTATTATGAGCTATGCTCCTTACAACCTTTCGTACTACACCCCCGCCATGATTGTCTCCTTCTTTTTCATGTATGTGATCAGGAAGAGGTTCACTGCTTGGTGGGAGAAGTACAACTATATTCTTGCCGGTGGACTTGCTGGCGGTATTGCTTTTAGCAGTATTATTATCTTCTTTGCTGTTCAATACCACGAGAAAGACATCAATTGGTGGGGCAACACTGTCAACACTAATTGCCTTGACTATGATGCTCCAGCTAGATTGAACGCAACTGTCGATGCTCCTGATGGTTACTTCGGACCAAGAATTGGTCATTTTCCTTGAGATCACACTTTATCGATTCAGGAGGATCTGAAATCAGCTTCACTAAATCGTCTTTACTTCGGTGGAATGCTTCAGGAAAGCGTGCAATTGTTAATTGATTAATATAGTGTGTGATGAATTAAGCGAATTTTAAGGTCACTGAAGTAGCCATTGTTAATTTTTTTTGGACAAGCGGAATCTTCATCCCCGACACTCACTCAGCTAATACTAGTTTATGACGAATACGAGCTTAAAGAGGCGATGTAGGCATAATTTGTCTAACGATGTCTAGTGTAGTTCCGTCAAGCAGAAAAGCTAAATAGTAGCAATGTTTGAATTTTTGGTAAGCACACCAGACTGTCAAACGTGGAAATGTTATGCTCCGTATTGCTGGCCCTTCATACCCAAGATCATCCTCGAGAGTCTGACTCAACTGTCCTGGCTGGCTGAAGAAATACCTGTGCCAAAAGAAGACTTTTATTCTCTTAGTTCTCATCTCCCGTTTGACGAAAATTAATATATTCAAGAAACATTTGGGTTGAGTTGGCACAGTGAGGCCTGTTGAAAATCACCAGATAGCTGAGGGTGAGCAATGTTATAATTGCGTTAAGCCGTGTTCAAGAGGGATTAGCAAAGTGGGTGCCCGGTGTTTGCACAGGTGACAAAGATTCAACCCTTTCAGGGGACAGGATGTCTGAATGACTCCTCATGGCTGGCATCACGAAGACTTTTTGGCAAATTTGCGGTGTATAACTGTTCTAAGATGAGGGAGAGCTGGGAGTAGGAGGCTCCACCGACTATATCGAAGGACAAATGTGCGCCATTGCTCTAATTTCAGATAGAGTTATTGGCATATCACCCGTTTTTCGACGTTTCACCCTCTCCCGGGGGTTCTTCGGCTCTGGAAGAGGTATGTTCTTTGTATGCCAAAAAGGGTCCACTAGTTCAAGAGGAATTGCCTTCTGCTCATCAAAGAATGATTTTAGCTGATGGGCACAAGGAACACCCATCATATTGCGATGAGAATTCGTGCAAGCAACCAATTCCTCTGAATCTGTAAGACGTTTAAGCTGATCCTCTATCAGAAACAATGGAGGGCCTGATAGCTTCCTTGTCAAGATTTCGAAGAGCGGTCCGGGCCTCATGGTCCAAATGCTCATATCATCATTTGTAGAGTTGTGTGTTAACTTCTCTAGCTGGGAGTGAAGGAAGGCCGAAATTCGCCTGAAAGATTGTATAAGATCGGGTTTCTTTATTCCAAGTTTTCTCTTCAAGGCCAAGTGAGTGGTATCTACAGTGCGCCTAGAAGCATTTCCAAAATGAAGATGCTTATTTGTCCATGCCACCACAAACTTGGATTTGTGTTTGAGCCAGGTGTCTTGGAGATGACGCATAACCCCGGGCCGAGATTGAAGTAAAATTTTGAGACTTTCTTCGTGTTCATTGTATTGCTCTTCGGACACGCTGTTTGTTAGCTGCATCCATTTGTCCACGAGATTTTTGTGAACCTCACGATCACGAACCATAGCTCTCGTCTCTAGATTAACAGCCCTATTGACGCGCCACGAACAAAGAAGATGCTGACTTTCCGGGAATTGAGAGCTGATTGCACTTATCAATTCCTCGCATAGATCAGTACAAAAGACAGGCTTGCGTTTCTCGAGATTGACGAGCGATTTGAACGCCGCCAAAGCCCACTCGTAGCTTTCGGTAGATTCATCCATCAATACACAGAATGCAGCGCTCAGAGTTCTACCGTAAGGAGTCTGGGTCACTATGTGAAGAAACTTGCAGTCGAAGCAATTATCGTAGTACTGGGAGTCCGTAAGAAAAAGCGCATTGTGTTTTCTTGCAAACTTGCTCGAGGCCCTATCGGCAAACACAACTCGAGTCACGCGGAAGCCATCGTGATACACCTCGTGTTCCCATTCCTCTGCCTTTAGCCTTCTTACAAGCTCTTCAATGGGTGAACCTTCGTATGGCGCGTTGTTCTCCTTTTCGATTAATTCTCTGACTTTTAGTATATCCTCAGGAATAGCCATGGTATTGCGATCAAATACTTGTAGGTATTGCAAGATCTCAGGAGGTTTCACCTCGATCTTCAACAAACTTTCAATCCATCCAATCTGATCGTCACTTAGGTAGCGAGTAGGAGTAGGTCCCATCAAATCAAACATGTCATAGTGCTTGTGATGAGTGTGAATGACCTCGAGCTTCCACTTTTCTCCGTTTTGGCTACCGCAGAGGAGGTATGGACAGATTAATCTTGGCTTCTTTTTGCAGTGATTTCTGGCACACTCAAGGTACACGCTTGTGTCCGTGGAGCGTGTAGTGACAAGAGCCTGCCCCTGTGATATTGCCTCAATATGAGCGCTATTTAAAAGCTCCTCCTTTGTATCGAAGAATGCCATTATAGTAGTAGAAAATAACAAGTTTGTTGTTCTAAACGCGTCTACAAATTATCCCAAACATCGCGATGCACCTTGAGGAGTTTATGCATAGATAAGCGAGGCACAATCGGTAGACGGCACACTGCTCATAACGTGCATAAGTGATTTTTGAGAGGTAATCTTTGATAAGTTCAGTTTTTGACTTTTTTGAATTGATGATCGTAAGAGTCAGTGATAATTCACGGCTTCATCAACTTAAGTTTTAGACAAGCCCTAATAAAAGTCGTGATCATGGATACTTTAGATTCATCAGAATGGGGTGCGAAACGTCAAATCTTGCCCCAGTTTTCCTGATGTTGGAGGTGAGAACATCATTGCTAAATATAAACAAAAATCCTCGCCAGTTGACTTGGCTTTTGGTAACAAAATTCTTTCACTATCGGCCAAAAATTAACGATTGGCAGACTTCCAAATTTTTAAACACCAAAGTCTTGCCAAACTTGTTATATGACGGTTATGGTGCATAAGCCGCAGACTTTAGTGGTGTAACCAGGTTTTTCGGTTCGAGAAACACCACAAAGAGTGGAAACAGGAAATTTGGGAAAATGCAATGGAGGTTTACCTTTTTAGAATGACTGGAAGCATCAGCATTGGCGGGCAGCAAAATTTCGTTGAAGAGAAAAAGAAAAGAACTCTTTCTTCTTGTCTATTTGAGAGGCGGAGAGAGATCGCTGGCGTCAGTTGAGGTCAACCAAGTCGTACTTCTATATTGACAAATATTTCGGTAACTCCAGAAAAAAACATGAAGGCATGCTTTAAAAAAAAAAATCAAAAAGCACTGAGGCATTCAGAGTAGCACAACAAATAGCAAATGCTCCGAGGGTGTCAGGAATAGGCCTGGTATTCAGATACAAAGGTACTTATCCGTTACCTCTAATACATCCTATTTGGACTATATGGAGCTTTAGATTCATAAGAATTAGTTCGAACCTCATATCTGGAGCCTTTCAACCTCTAGGTCTGCCATGCCGCTGATTGCATGTCTCTGTCGCTTACCCTATACTTCCAGCCACCAATCCCCCGACCCAGCAGCTAGAGCAGATTCAATTCCTCTTCCACAATAAACCCCGTTTCCATATTTCCCGATTTCCCATCTTTTTCCACATTTCCACCGCCGACCTGGGCGATGTCACATGAGCTCATTCGCATCAACACTTACTACCAACCACCAACCACCAACTACAGCCTCTCCTCCAACCCAGATGATCAAGCTCTATCTCTCGGCATACAACTTGGTCTCGGCAATTGCCTGGGCAGCCATTCTCGCCTCCACCTTCCTTGACGTTCTCCCCGGCGGATTCTACCACACCCACCAGTACGCAGACTACCCACACAAGCTTCTTGTCCGGGTGCAAGTGGCCAATGCCGTTTTCGAGATCTCCCATGCGCTCACAGGGCTCGTGCCTTCTCCGCTTTCGTCTTTACTACTTCAATTCTTCGCCAGACTCATCATAACCGTCGGTATCTCGTGGTATGTGCCTGAGTCGGCTGGAAACTTCAGTTTGCCGGCGTACGTGGCGCTCTCGGTGGCCTGGTCCGTGACGGAAATCATCCGCTACAGCTTCTACTTCGCCAAACAGCAGGGAACCGTGCCTCCTGCGCTCCAATGGCTCCGGTACCTGGCGTTCATCGTTTTGTATCCTTTGGGGTTGGTGAGCGAGCCGTGGGTGGTGTACAAGACACTAGACTACGTGCTGGGCTTTTACTACTGGTTTTTGGCGCTCGGGTCGTTTTTGTATGTTCCTGGCTTCTTCCAGTTGTACGGGTACATGTTCAAGCAGAGACGGCGGTACTTGACCCTGGCGGTGAAAAAGCAGAGTTAGGATAGACTTTATGAGCGCCTTATGACGTGAACATTATGTATAAAGCCCGAAAAGGCCAATACTTAAACACTTCGGAAAATTTGTTGATCTCTCAAACCATAGTACTTCTTCCTCGGCTTCGCACTCTCATCTTCAACTACTAGCAATGTCAGACCCAGCGGCACAGTTCACAACAAAGGAGGCGGCGCACCCCAAAAGATGGCTCATTGCGTACAATTCGATCTCCTCCTCCTTATGGTCGGTCGTTCTCTTCAACACCGTGTTCCTTAGTCTAGTTTTCGGTCAACCTTTGTTGTTTGAAAAACTGAGGGTGTTCCTCATAGTGACCCAGTGTCTTGCTATCATTGAGGTGGTCAATTCGGCCACGGGCGTTGTCAAATCGCCTATTTTCACCACGGCCTCGCAGGTGGCCTCGAGATTGCTCATCGTTTTGGGAATCTTCTTGGTTTTGCCATACTCCCCAGCCAACTACCACTGGGTGTACATCTCCTTGAACACGGCATGGGCAGTCACCGAAATCGTGAGATACTCCTACTACGCTTCCAACTTGAAGGACCCCCAGAACGTGCCCTACGTGCTCACGTGGCTCAGATACTCTCTTTTCTATGTATTGTATCCAGCAGGCGTGGCTTCAGAGGTTTCCATTATTTACCTCAGTCTTGGTGAGGCAGAGAGGGTCGTGGGTGCCTGGTACAGCTGGTTCCTTTTCGCCATTCTCTTCACCTACCCCCCTGGCTTGTACTCGTTGTACACCTATATGATCAAGCAGCGGAAGAAGGTTTTGGGCGGCGCCTCGACCAAGAAAACCGAGTAAATAGCTTATGTTAGCAGTTTCAGCCCCCAGCACGGTATAAAAAGATTACGTAGATGACTGATCATCTATTTATTTGAACAACCCCAACCTCAGCAAAACGGAGTGGAAGTTATTTTGGCGGAATTATTTGACCAGTTAGTATGTCACTTTTAACCCCAAAAGAACAAGCAAAAGCCTGCTTGCTTAAAACATTTCAGCCACTTAGCCGACATTCCAATTAATTAATTCAACAGCTCCAACCACAGGAGAAGGCTATCGATGTAGTGCACAATGGTGTCTCCGTCAACAAAGTCGTGCTCCTGGTGCACCTCCAGCTTGTGACCACCAAACCAGGACTGGAAAAAATTCTTGCTCAGCTTGCTGTTCACAGCCTGGCGCTTGTACTTTTCAAATGCAATTTTGAAACTGGCTCTTACCTCGAGTGGGTCCCGCTGATGACAAAGACTGATAAGAGTATTGACAACCAACTGGGAAGGCACATAGCAGTACCAGCGTAGCTCCCAAGCAATGAGCTTCATGAGATGGACAAGCATCGTTTCGAACGCCATGTACCCGTTTACTAGCTGGTTGACGAAGTCTCGATACATTTTCGGCGATATGCTGAGGACAATAAGCTTGTTGGTGTAGGAGTGGTCGTCGTAAACACAGGTAAGCTGGTCAATGGCAGAGGAGTCCACATCACTCAAAACAAACTCATGGTAGATTTCAAGAAGCTTCACCGTGGAGTAGTAGTCAAAACCGCCATCTGCAGCAATTCCAGCGGCACATGTGGCCAATGACGATATACTATCCTTGAGATTGTACTTGCAACCCCAACTCACAAGCCCCATCATTCCCCACGCCATGGCGCTCCGATGGCGGTCTGGATCAGAACCTCCAGACACGGTTGTCATTACCAGAATATCATCGTACATGACCAAGAAGAGCTGCTCGAGCCACAGCGCACACTCTTCTTTCTGAGCACTGGATTTTTCTGAAACGACGTACTCCTTTTCACGATTTCGGTCCAAGGAGGAGCGGAAGACCTTCAGCTTGATGGCCAAGAGGTTTTCCCACCCGATCACCGCCACAAGGGCTGTGAGCAAGTCGTACACCCGTCCCCACGTAGATTTCCTATCGAAATCAAGAATGGACGACCACGGCGCACTGGAGGAGCGAGCCGCGAGGATGTTTTTCGTTGAAGATGGCCCAGCGATCTTCACGATTCCGCTATCTATAGCAGACATCTCAATCGGACTGGCAGTGGTGAGAGGAGACTGGTAGAAGGGCCCCAGCATGGGGTGTCTGGCGGATTCTTTCCTGAACATTCCGTGCCAGATGGACTGGACCGAGCCCGCTTCCAAATCTGCGTTTTGCGGGCTTGGGAAGAAATCCACGAATGTCTCGCTCATGATGGGTATGTGGCCGTTGGCCAGTCTGTCCATGAATGTCAGAACGTAGGTGTCCTTGATCCCATCCACAGAATCACCTTCATACAGCCTTCTGGAGTGGAGCAAGACCGGCAAGGAGTTGATGGTTTGTAGCGCATCGTCGTACCGCTTCTCTAGGATGTAGCACACACACAAGTTGTACCAGGAGTCGAAATCTAGAGGAAGCATGGACACTCCTTTGATCGCCAACTTCCTCGCCATTGCGTATGAGCCTTTCGATATAAGAAACTTGACTTGTTCGCCCACAAGCACCGCAGACTGTGTGCTGGAGCTGTCGTACCGCATGTGGTCCCTGACAAGAGTCAAAAAGCGCTGATTGTTATTGCCAGAGTGCTGAGCACGTAGTATTCGGACTTCCACAGCGGTGAACTCTCCAGCGCCAAACCTGGTCCTGATTTTGTCAAGCGCAAAATCCGCAGCAGCACCCGAAGCGTCTAGAAGCACCAAACGCACAAGAGTGTCGACGAGTCTGTTTCTGTAGCGGGTGGTTTTGGCAGAATCTGTTCCAGAACTCGAGCCAACGCCGTATTTGGCACGCATTCCCGTGAGATGGCCGCGGGACAAGAAGCTGACGAGCCGGTCTATAGTATTCAAATATTCCTCCTTTTGCTCAATTTGCGTTTTGTGTGAGACCGTTCCCAGTAGGCGATGTGCGGGATCATCAACCCCGAGGAACATTCGTAGCAACAGCAGCACGGCAAGCTCTTCTAGAAAAACCTGACTGATATCTCGACAGTTCTCGCCAATGAACGTGTGCAGCTTCTTGTTGAGCTTGGATGTGATGGTGTACTGGGAATTGACTACCACACCGAGATTAGGTTTCGCTGAGGGAGTCACGATGAATCTGGCGCAAAATTCCAGTTTTTGAAAACAATTATAGGCACAGAACGTGACAACGCCCTCCCGATTCTGCGCCAGCCCTAGGCGCTTCGCCAATTCCTCCTTGGGCGCCCATACATACGAGTTCCCGTTTTTTCGGAGTCCGATGCTTTCGAGAACCTGCTGCTCAATGGAGTCGGTTCCAGCGGCAAGATCAAGGCCGTTGCAAAAATGGAAAAAGCCCACGAATCCGTCCTGGTCCCGGGGCGGATCGCTTTCACTAATCGGGGAAAAGTCGTTTTTGATGTATCTCGAGGATCGTTCTCCGTGCTGGCGGGACCAATGTACGAGGTCCGAGGGCCCAATTGACAGAATATTTTGTTCCGATATAGCCTTGGCACGGATCCCCAAGTTCTGGCCCAATGTGGCTTCTCTGATCCATGGCACTGTGTTTATCTTGGTGGGAAGACTATATGAATACGACAGTTTGCGTTTTCGTTGCCCATTACTATTAAGGGTCTGAGACATATTTTATATAGGCTGGGATTAGCTGCACCAGCAGAGCATGTGAGAATTGTTGCCGCCGAACTCAGGGAAAACTGAAGAGTGGTGTTTGCCAAGTTCGAGATTGATTGGTGATTCTGGTGGGTGTGCGCACGTGACCGGGATCCCGATAATTTCAGTTCCATAATGGCTGCAAAATCTAAGAGAGCGCGTTCGAGGCTGCCTTGATGAGGTTCTTGACATCGTCCATAAGCTGCCAAATGTCCAGGCCGTTGAAAAAGTCGATTTTTCCGCTCCCGCCGTTTTGCTGGAGTAGCGTTTGTCGAAGCTCGAGACTGGCAATGCTGTTTTCGATTCTTGTCACCAGATGGTTCAACAAGGCGACGAGCTCCATTTCCTTGAACCGTTTTCCAGTGACTTCCAGAATTACCTCCGACGAGTTCTTCAGGAAATTCTCGTCCATCCGCGTGCCCACATTGACGGTTGCGCAGATGTTCTCCAAACGAAGTGAAAGCGTCCGCAAATGGTAGACCGCATCCACAGGAACAGCTCCAACAATTCTGCCCTTGAGCAGGTCGTCCTCATCAGATCTCTTTTTGAAGATCTCGAATCTGATCTCCAATTTCTTGGGGTAGGCGAGCGTGATCATCTCGGGCGTCTCGAGTCCCTTCAACTTACGCTCACCCAAGGGGAAGTAGGAGATTCCGATATCCTCCAACGAGGCGATTTCTCTTTCGATAATCTCGCCCGCACGGAGGTTTCCCTCGTAAGCTGCCTGCAATGTCGTTTTACCCAACTTTATCTGCTCGTGGATCTGGTACAACTGCTTCATTTCATGAAGGAAGTCAGAACTCACGGCAATCTGGCCACCATCAGCGCTGGATTCGATTCTGGAAGCACGGTTCACCATGGGACCGAAATAGTCCATTCTTCTCGTCACCATATCGAGCTCACACACCGGAGAGCCCCAATGTATACCCATACGCACCGACAAACCACGGAAAATGATATTGTTCTTGCTGTCAGTGACTTCACAACATTCGTTGGTTTCCAATATTTCAGAGGGCCACTCCTCGTTCAACAATTGGGACTGAACATTGAAACACCACAACAAGGCCGATGTTGGCGAGGGGAACGTTACCATAAACGAGTCACCTTCTGTTTTCACCTCGTAACCACCAACAATTCTTAACTGACGACGCATTATCGTGTTGTGCAACTTGATAGCAGATCTCATAGCCACTGGGTAAGTCTCCCACAAAAGGGTAGAATTTTTAATGTCGGTGAAAACTAACGCAAGATCGCCCACTGGAGGCTCGATCTCGTTATCTAAAGCCCTCAAGGCCGTGTCTCCAGATTGAGCGCCTCGGTCTCTCCTTCTCTTGTTGGCGAAGAAGTCAGCTTCACGGCCTAAGTTGTTGTACAAGCTCGTCTTTTTCTTCAGCTTGTAGTCACCGATAGAAATCACATTTACAGAAATCTTATCGGTTGCACCGTAACAAATCGCATAATCTCTCAACTTCTGAGCAGCTATCATGGGATCCTCTTTGCTTTGACGAAGGATATCAACAGCCAAGTCATAGGAAATGTAGTCCCACAAAACTCTCGTACCCATCGCGAGCACATCGTCTCCACCAGAAAGAGTATAAGTCGAAATACTAGGCCCTGAGTGAGTGTGTGGAAGGAAGTCAAAGAATCCGACACCACGAGAAACCTGGAGAACACTATCAAGAGCACCGTCTCCTGAAACGTAACCACCACAGGCTCTGATTCTTTCGAATTCGTCTCTGCTGGTAGGATCATGGTTTGTGGTGAGAAGCACGTATTCACCATTGCTCTTGGACAACACAAGCTGTATATCACCAATATTACCACAGTAAACAGTTTTGTTCTTGATGTAAAGAGCACACATGGAGCAACCCATTACGGAGTCCTCTGGAATTTTTAAAGCGGCAAGTTCGGGGCTCACTGTATTGGGCGCAAAGTAGTCACCTTTCTTAGCCGCAAACACAGTGTTGATCTCCTTGTTGAGAGACAAGAACGCTCTTCTCATTGCGTCTGGAATCTCGTCATCCGACTTGATACCGTTCAACTCATCCGTCAAGTTGGGAACGAAGAATTGCTTGGCCAAGTATGATAAAAGATGTCCCATCGTTTGGTGTGCCCCAGTCTTTCCATCAAACGAGCACATAAGTAACTCATTCTCGTTACCCCTAAACTTTTGCATGAATATATCTCTCAAAGACACATGATCACGCGTACCCATAGTGTCAGACACACCGTATCCAACGTTTTCAAGCTCAGAGGAGGCTGTTCTAAGACGCATATCGATACCGAGATCTGGCACTGCTGGAGTAGTCAAAGTCACATCCATGAGACCCAAAACCTTGAGGTCTTTGAGTACCAAAAGACTATCGAGATCTTCTCCTGTGTCAGGGTTCTTAACGTAGCTCTGCTTGATTTCAAATCGCTTGTTACCAGAGAAATTGAGGTATTTCAACTTGGGATTGGCAAACCAGTTCCAATCATAGGGCCAGTTGGAGATGTTGTATCTCAAGGAGTTGGATCCCACATCAAGATAGGTCAAGTGTTTGAGTTTGCTCAATTCCACCGGAATCGTAATCAACTTGTTGTTGTTCAAGAATAGCACTTTGAGATCCTTAAGGACATCGAGATCATCAGCGGGGAGCTTGGCTAACCCATTTCCAGAAAGATACAACTCCGTCAATTTTCTTAAATTGGCAAGCCCTCCCTCTGGTATTTCAAGAATATCATTATAGGAAATGTTCAAGCATTTCAACTGCACAAGCAACGAAATTGCTTCGAAGCAATCGTCACTAAGACGATTATCCGATAGAGTCAAGTATAACAAACTATCCGCGAGTGAGACTGGCAGGCCCTTCTCAACCGATGCCTTGATATCGTTCGCTTCCTCGTTCGAAAGAGCTTGTTCGGCAGCAAGATTCACTGACGAAGAAATCTTCTTTGCAATGGCGAACAGCGGTTGAGGAAACGATGACAAGAGGTTTGAAGCAACGTTCAAGTAAGAGAGACTCTTCAAGTTCCAAATATCAACAGGCAAACTCAGTATATTGTTCGAGTGCAAATCCAAGTATTGCAAGGAAACGAGCTTCCCGAGAGATGTGGGTAAAGACTGGATATTGTTGCCATAGAGCGACAAATGCGTCAACTTGTGTAGCTCACCGAGTTCATCAGGCAAGTTCACCAAGTGGTTTTTGTCCAACACAAGTTTTTCAATATTCGGTATTTTGGAGACAAACTCCGATGGTAACATTGTAAGCTTGGCTTTGGAGAGATCCAAGACAGTCAACTTGGGGAGCATTATTTCGAATTCCAAGTTTGTGATCGGATTTCTATCGAAATGCAACAACCTCAACCTCTCCATCTTATCGCTGAAGGCTGAGATCTTGTTCTTGGAGGCATAAACAACCTCCAAGTTCGGAAGGTCGCCAAGAATATCAACATTAGAAAACTGATTATAACGAACGTCCAATCTCTTCAAGTTCACTAAATGCTTGAAACTTTCAGGAATGCTTCCAGTGAACTTATTGGTACACAAATTGAGCTTGATCAACTTCGTGAGTTTGGCAATGGAATCTGGGATGATCTTGAGATCATTGTAGGATAAGTCGAGATCTTGCAAGTTGACCAACTCATTCACACAATCAGGGTATCTTTCGAAGTAGTTCGAAGAAAGGTTCAACCGAGTAAGGTTTTGGAGCCGTTCGAATGACTTAGGTAAGTAGTAGAGCTGGTTGGAGTTGAGCTTCAAATTTGTCAAGTTTTTCAAGTTGCCAAACTTGTGCGGGATCTCATCCAAGAAGTTCGACTCCATATTGAGTGTCGTGAGGTCTTTTGCTTCGAGAAGGTTGACGGGAAACTTCGAGCAGCCGTTTTTAGAGAAATCGATGGCCGACAAGTTTGTGCATGACTGGATGAAGTCTAGAGGAATGTAAATTGCAGGATTGTCTGAGACATTGAGCTTCTCGATCTCGTAAGTGTGCTGGTGAAAGATGATAGGAATGGTCTTCAAGTCAAGGCCAGACACATCAACATCAACGTAGTTTTTACTCACGAGCGCCTCTTCTTCGTGAGTCAAATTTCTCAACACTTTGTTCTCGACCACCAACTTACACAAGAAGGATAAGTCGCCTCTGCCGATAATCCTGAGATTGTCGCTATCTGAATATCCACTGAGACTCAACAAACCCATTTGGATTTTGAGCGGCTTTTCAAAGGGCTCAAGAACTTTCACGTTGCGGCCCATGTAAAGAGCCAAGTGGTAGTTCGAGATGGACTCGAAGAAGAACTTTCTCTGCACAATCCTCAAAAGCTCCGAAGTGTTGGTTTCCAAGGGACACAAGATCGTGGTGAATGTGTTGTCTTCCTTGAACACTCTGACGATGTGATTGGGCCCCTTTGACGTTTTGGAGTCCTTTGTGGGGAACCCCGTGGACCAGGCTCCAAACAAAATGGGAAGCCTTCTTTTTGGAATAGGTGGGCGCAGTTCACTCTTTCGCTTCTTCTCGTGGTCCATAGCCTTTTCCGCTCGGGTCTCCTCCTCAGATGACAACAGACTTTTAGAAGAGTTCATCTGGGAGTGCACCACGGGCTGGTGAGCGGCAGTAGGGCCTTCCTCGATTTTGCTCAAATCAGAGTCCGAAGACTGACTAATTCTCGTGGCATCGTCGCCCATATTGGCCTCTGCCAAGGCATTAGAGGCTTCCCCAGTGACGTCCCACGAGTCAGGTGCTTGCCAACCAGCAGCAGGCTTTGCAGGCTCCTCCACCTGCTCAGTGACGTCTACAGTGCTATTTCCCGCCAGATGTAGGTTTGGCCGTGAGGGCGCCTTGTCGGGCTTCCTGAGTATGCTCTGCATCTCCTCGAAGTTCAAGTCGAGATCGAACACCTTGGATGGGCTCGTGTGGAGGGCTCCCGAGGTGCTGCTGGTCAGTTTTCGTCTCGAGGTGGTTCCCGAGTTTGCGATAGATGCTGGCTGCTGTGAGCTTTCCTCGGATATCGAGGCGTGTCTGGGAGACGACTCTGCCTGGTTTTGAGTTGCAATGGGCGTGTGGTGGTGGTGCAGGGAGATCGAAGGCAACCTGAACTTGTGTTTGGAGCCCGTGGAGCTGACAGAGCCCTTCTGGTCTGTCGAGGTGGAACTTCTCTGGTCCAGGCCTAGCCCGTTCACGCTCTTTCTGGGCAAAATGTCCAGCTCCACAGAAGACTCCGAGTCCTTCCTGTTGGAGTGAATGAGCTTGTTGAGCAAACTCGAGCCCTTTTTGCGAAACCTGGGCTTGATCGGCTGGCTCAACGGCGGCACGTTCGCCTGCGGCGCCTTGGTCCCGTGGAAGCCCCGGTAGTTGTTCTTGAGCACCGAGTCGTCTTTATCCTTCGGCACCTTCAGCTCGGG
This sequence comes from Candidozyma ruelliae, assembly GCA_030582895.1. Taxonomy (NCBI): domain Eukaryota; kingdom Fungi; phylum Ascomycota; class Pichiomycetes; order Serinales; family Metschnikowiaceae; genus Candidozyma; species Candidozyma ruelliae. The sequence goes on from JAJMHE010000003.1 coordinate 767,169, forward strand.
CAGCTGCGGCATCAGCACCACCAGCAGCCTGGGCAGGTAGTTGTCGCCCGTGCTGGTCCGATATAGCCCGGGTTTGGCCTGCGCCAGCTTCTTCTGGTTGTACTCTTCGTCGCCGATGGTTCCCGACGAATGCGACCGAATCTCCAAACGGTGGGGCGCCCGGCCCTCCAGCGAGCCCAGGCCGGACAGCAGGACGGGCAGAAGCAGCCCCAGGCCCAGGCCAGGCTCTTTGGCGGAGTTTTCACGCACTTTCGGTGTGATTGGCGTAAACCCGATGTTCGACCCAAACGACGTATTGGTCGGCGACGGGTCCGGCAAACTGTGGCTGACCGCCACCATGCTCAGCTTGAACGGGAAACGGGCGTCCTGGGCCGAAGAAGGCACTCTCTGGGACGCAGAATGGCTCATGGGGGTGGCAGAGGGCTTCCGTGAAGACGGCGCCGAAAACGAGTTCACCGAGAGCTTCTGCGCAAACGGCGTTTTCTCCTTTTTCTCATTGGCAGCGGAAACAGCGCTCGACACGTCGGAGGGCGCCTCCAGCGCCAGGGCCGGGCTCAGTTCTTGTCTCGGGTCTTGCCTCAGTTGGCTCTGCTCCTGGTTTTGAGTTCCGCCTGCAGAACTCAACGAAAACGCCAGACGAAGGTCCAGCTTGGACTTGTCTTTCCGCAAAAAGGTCATTGCCGGATAGGGAAACGAATTGCGTGGAAGGCGGTAGGTGGAGGTTGAGGCTGGTGCCGTGGGTTGAAAAGAGTTGATGTTGCGACCCTGCACTACCGCACCAGCAAGGAGAAGGCAGAACAAAGATTTACTATTTTTTTTCTTTTATAAGAAAAAAAAAAATAAGAAGTCGATCGTCCCGATTTTTGAATATAGTCGAGTTGGTTGAATTGACTTTGGAACTGGGAACTCTGGAACTTTGGAAGGTGTAGTTGGGCCTCACGTGCGCTGGGATGCTGAGATGTGGAGAGGCCGGGGAAACCCACAACCTGTGATTTTTCTTGGTTTCTGTCAATTGTAAAGATTTGTTGAAATTTGGTTTGAAATGGATGGGTTTGGCAAGTTTTGGTAATTTTCCGGGCCAATTGACCACAAACGGACAACGGAGAAGTATTTCCACAGGGCGGGCTAGAACTAGTCGATCTTGGGTGCAAATCATCGTTTCGGCCATAACGCCTGTTTTGGGGTGTTTGGCCTTTTTTGCTCAATTTGAGTGAAATTGAAGAGTACTATGCATCTCTGGTTTTGGTGCCTGATTGGTATCATACATTTATGTTCATGGCACACGAATCATACATCTCATGCTGAATTCCAAGCGGGCTATTGAATACGGAATCTATAACTATAATGTAAAAATTCAGCTGTGATTTTCCTGGCATTACGATCGACTACAGCACATCTGAGTTTTAACGCTCATTGAACTCAACAGATTCGAATTCTCAAGACGCTAACAAATTCTATCATGAATGATTCTAATTGGCCAAAGCCTCGCTTCCACTGTCTCCATCACGCCTCTTCGTCGACCTCTTTTCTCCACTGAAACGTATCGTGGAATATATTAATCTCCTCCACCTCGTGTAGCCCGTGTCCATCATACATCTCGAAAAGTCCCCAGAACGCCACAAATAAAGCTGGCGTCGAGTAAGCTCCAAGTAGTGCCGCATATGAAAAGTGCCAGTAACAGCTTAAGCCGTTGCATAGCAAAATGAGTGTTATGTTCAAGGCAACAAACGGGGCCCACTGCTGAAGGTTCCACTTTGATGCATAGTGAAGCCTGCTTCTATCGATTCCATGAAGCTGTAAGACTCTGCCAAACCGCATGTAAGAGAGAGCAACTAAGCACCACATAAGCAATCCAGCGGATGCACAGCATGTGAGAAGGAAGTTGAAAATCGTCGCTATAGAGTTATACCTCAAAAGAATGGAAATGAGACCAAATGCGGAGGTCACAAGAACACTGACCACAGGCACCTCGCTTGAGTTGCAGGAAGATACGAGTGTGGCTAGCGTGCTTTTGCCAGAGTAGTTTTCTCCAATGGCCTGAAGGCATCGGGACCCAAAATAAATATTCGAGTTTGCTGCCGAGAGAAGAGCAGTGTATATCACAAAATTGAAGGTAGAAAGCATGATGCCATTGTCACTGAGCCCGCAGTTGATCAATGATATCAAGAATGGCGACGAGAGGAGCTGGCCCTTCCCATCCCCATTTCCACCCGTGAGCCTTTCGTCATCATAGGGAATCGTGAGTGTTAAAAGAAAGGCTGAAAGCAAGTAAAAGATCACTATTCTGTAAAATATAAGCTTGGTGACCTTTGGTATAGTGACTTGAGGATTCGCAACGTCTCCGGCAGTTATAGCGATGGACTCAACGGACTGAAATATGAAGGAAGCAAAAACAAGGGAGTTGATGAACCGGATCACGTAGCCTGTTGGAAAACTGAAGTCACCAAAGAAACTGAAGGGTAGGTCCTTCGTGTAAGTATCAAGTAGAGTTCCGGACGAGACCAAGCGCAATATCACGAATACGATCCAACCCGCGATAGCTAGGATCTTCACAAGTGCTATCCAGAACTCGATTTCGCCATATAAATTCACCGGGAGCAAATTGAATATCGTTAGTAGAAGCCAGGTGCAAAAGATCAATGTGCCTGGATATGTCTCTACCAAATCTGCGTTCCAGTACTGACAGGTGCTAACAATTAGCGAGAGCTCCAAGGCCAACGTGAAACCCCAGCTCGCCCAGTATATCAAATTGTTCGCTAGTCCTAACAGTTCCGACAAAAAAACGAACTGGAATTTGCAGATCAGCCCGTTTCCCGGCATAAACACAGACAATTCCGCTGTCATTTCCAATATTAGCATCACAAGAAACAGTAGATAGGACATGGCAACAAGAGTCGGGAATGGCCCATTTTTGAGGACTGTAGATATCGAGAAGAAGAGCCCTGTGCCGATAGTTCCACCTATCGCTAGCATCGAGACCGACGCCAGTGTTAGATGGTGATTTTTTCGATCATTGGGCGAAATAGTGGGTGAATCGACCGCCTGAATCATGCAGATAGATAAGATTGATATAATTTGGTGGGCATGTGCAGTATAAGTTTTCCTTTTTCAAATGCTGAAGTATATAGTTGGAAGTCAGAATCAGTCAATGTTTTGTGGAGTATATCTCCTGCATGTACCTTGTGTCAAGCCTGGATATCTGTGATATTTGGTATTCGGTGCAAGCAGTCTGCAGTACTTATCAAAAGTTCCCAAACCCCGATATCAGATTTCGCAGCCACGGCGTTAAAGGAGGTAACAACGATACGATCTCTTGAAGTGATTTCAGAATGCATCGATATGTCTTTGGTTTTCACTGAAGGTCTCAGAGAGCTTCCTTGTGACAGTTGAAATCTTCAGATATCTAATTGTGGTAATCACGGTCGCCCTTGAGGCACGTCCGACCTTAGATTGACTCCGTTTCTGACCACATACTAAGTTGAAAATTCGATGGGCATAGCCGGCTTTCCATTGTGTAATGTTAGCGGCATTGGACTCGCATACTGAGGCGGTAGGAGATTTGGTGGAGCCGATTGGGTAGGTGGTAAAGCCCCAGAGTATGCCGCAAATGTCTGTTGTTGTTGAAAATATGGATAGGCAGGCATATTGGGTGTGGGATGTACTGCAAAGTTGTGCATGGGAATTTGAGGAGATGGGTGAACATGGGGATTGAACTTTTGATGGCTCTGAAAGTTCATTGGCTGCATATTTTGTGGTGGATAATAAGTCGACAGGCTAGTTTGGGGAATATATGGAGGCGGATCTGCCCAAAAGTTTGTCTGCTTGTATTGGCCATAGTTTTGGTTGAACTGAGGTTGGTTTTGAATGATAGACAGACATATCTGGCTATAACTGGGTATCACTTTAACGGGCTGGTAGTTCGATCGGAAAACCCGGCCGACCCTGGACGGTGTTGCCCTAGGATCACATATGGTACAACTTGAATTGACCGGCACGATCTGGCCAAAGGGTTTTGTCTTCTGGATATCTATTGGCGAAGTCCTTACCGAAATGGGCGAGCTATCCTGACTCTTAACATCCTCCTTTTTGGCCTTAATTTTCCGCCTTTCGATATTGGAAGCTTCTTTATGAGCGAAAGGTCTATCGAGTCTCCAGAAATGATCGAATTTTGCCAATGGGATATGACATAATCAGCGATTTGATGTGCACAGGGGATCCCCATTGACATATTCAATTCGTTGTTACAAGGCGGCAAAGGCGATGCGTGCGTTGAATTCAAAACCTTCTTGACCTCTTCGTTTAATATTTTCAATGCATGGTGCGAGATTCTCAATCTCAAGTGCTTGTAAAGTTCGCCCACAGCGAATCCGGGATATTTGGTCTTCTCCAAAGTCAGAGAATATTCAATGATGTCAATTTGAACAGATATCTCCAAATCGAGCTCCCCGATTTGCAAATCATCAATGATCGTCTTTCGATGGGAAGTTTGCACCGTAAGCTTTGCCATCTCAATACTTGAGGGAGTGCTGAGGCCGAAATGTAGATGTTGCTTGGTCCAGGCGAAAGCAAACTTTTCGGGTGAATGCAATATTAGAAGCGTTATCCAGCGGGACGTCTGGTCCTTATGATTGATGCAAAATGTTTGAAGAATTTCATTGCGATGCTTCGCATAGTCTTCTTTTGTGGAGGAGGTTATGAGACACTCCCAAAGTCTCATGAACTTAGCCTGATCATTGGTTTTCCTCAAGAAAATTGCCGCCTGGCCACTTGTCTTCGCCTTGAGATGCTCTATGGAGAAAAGGTGTGGATTGTTGGGAAAAATATTTTGAATTGCCGTCTACAATCCCTTCTCTTTCATCCCGCGATCCGAGAAGAGGACGCTAGATTCGTCCCATGAGTCAAAGATGGATCGGAATTTGGAGAGAGCCCATTCACAACTCGAGCTGTTTAGATCCGGAATGATACAGAAGGCGACATAGAAGGTCCCGTGAGGTGTGTATCCCACGATACGTAGAAGCGGTTTATGGTAGCGCCGGATCGTCTGACTGTAGTCTAGCAAGAATACTCTATTGTATCGTTGGGCAGTCTTGATTGACCTTGGGTTTGCAAAAAAGAGGGCTGAGAGGTTGTTGCTTTCGTCACTCTCCATACTCGCTTCGTACTTTTTATCAATGAAGAATTGTATAAGTTCATCCTGGGGAGTCTTCTTCGCATGTTCCTTCTTCTTAAATGCAACCTCTACTTCCCTAACGTCGTCAAGCAGTAAAGGATGATCGGGATACTCTTTCTGAATTTCTGAGCGTATCTCAGGGGTCTTTGCGCCCTTCATGTAAAGATCTATAAGTCTCTTTAGCAGTGGCATGGGAAATCGTTGCAAGCAGCTATCAGAAAGAGATTTGTTGGTATCGTGATTGTGTTTGCTGTCTGAAACTTTCAGTACCCATTTGTCGCCATATGGTATACCGTAAGCGGTGTATGGGCATCGTTGCCCTGAACCCAGATTGTTCTTCTGGGGATCATGGCTTCTAACTCAATCGCAAACGAACTTCACTCTTCGCTCATCGGATTTTATAACACGTATTAGAAATTGTCTTGCGAGCGCTCTTTTTCTTACTGTCTCAATTAGGTCTTTTTTGGTTTTAAAGTGCTCAGATTTGGGCAGACTCATCTAAAGTCACTGATTCAGTGAACGCGTAATTGATGCATAGTGTTTTGGTTTCACGCGCTAATCAACAAAACGTCAGCATCGACAAATATTAAAGAAAAAGACCAAAAAAAAAAAAAAAAATAAAAAAAAAAAGAAAAAAGAGGGAAAAGAAAACTAGAAGCTAGAAGTCAAAGTCAATGGAGCTCGAAATATGCCCAGGACTGTGGTCGCATCCTCCGTACATGTCCTTTCAAGTTCTTATTTAAGCCTTCTGACCAGTACATGACTTATTGCAAACTCTGTCTTTCCTGATAGAAAAAATGCTAATTGGAGCTGAAAAAATATTTCTCGCTATCAATTGACAATTCGAAACGCTTTGAGCCAACTTATTTTCCCGCCAATGATAGCAGTGCGGAGAATCAGTTGATGGGCTACGAAGATTTCGGGTAAGGGGATGATTCTTTAAACTTTGGCAATCTTTTTTTTCTTTTTTTTGAACAGATTTATGCCGTGAGAGACTATTAACTGAGGTGTTGAACTGCGAGGTAAATGGCTCCCTCACCTCTAAATGGAAATCACCAAATGACAGAGAGGAGATAGATTCACTATGAGGCCAGCAATTGTATGAAGCCTTCTCGTCGAGCTGGATTCTTTGACTCAATGCAAGATAGCCTTCTCATTGAGTGTAAGCTCATTTGCTGAACAGAGAAAGAGCCTCAGGGGCTTGCACCGATTACAATCTCGATTCCCTATCGCCTTGTAAAAGGGGCTCCAAATCCTTCAGAAGCTGTTTTTATGACTTCTTGCCGACGACTCCTGTATCCATTCAGACAATACAGATAGGTAACCACTGCACACATTGAAGTCTCTAGCTGAAATACACCAGGCCCTAATAGATCACATAATTGCCCCATCGAATGCATCAAACATTGATTTTCCTTTTGATTGGCTGCTCCAACTCCGAAGAAGAGTCTCCACCCTTGTTCAATGCTTGACTGATTGAATCGACACTGCCTACATTTCCCCAAACAGATCACGCACCCAATCCAATTGACGTCGACGTCACATTCTCATCGATTTGCTTATCGCTAACCCGTAAGTCACATTTCGACGCATGCGCCACTTTTCGATAATTCGCCAACGCAGGGAAGAAGGCTTGGACCTTGGCCGATGACCAAGACCCAGGCACTGGGCAAGATACGAGCTCAAAAAAAAAAAAAAAAAAAAAAAAAAAAAAAAAAAAAAAAAAAAAAAAAAAAAAAAAAAAAAAAAAAAAAAAAAAAAAAAAAAAAAAAAAAAAAAAAAAAAAAAAAAAAAAAAAAAAAAAAAAAAAAAAAAAAAAAAGCTTCAAAAGCGAGAAGTCTTCAGTTTAGAATTCAACCATCTGTAAGTAATCAAGAATTAACGGTACCCCAATATGTTCATCTCTTCCTGGGTCGACTCCTGCACGGGTGTCACAGGGTTCCTGGAGAGACCCTCTCTTTACCTGCATATAGTCTAGCCAACCGTGATAGACGTGCGGCGCAGCTCAAGCCGTATCTATATAAAGCGCCGAATTCCACTTCTCAAAAGCATGGGCCATTCGTACGAGTTCAAGATAGTTCTAGACCAGCCCAAAAAATGCTTTGGGCCGGGTGACCGGGTAACGGGAAATGTGGATTTGGAAATCGCCAAATCAATGACAATCAAGGAAATCGTCGTTCTGATTCGTGGAGTAGCAGAGTCTGCCAACTACCAGTATGTGTCCCAATGGAACCCCATGACGAGGAGACACGAGCGCCGGAAAATCTCGAAAACGATCCGGTACGACCTTTTCAGCTACGCCGTGAAGGTTTTTCCGCCGCCAAATCTCCAGCAGTTCGGAATGGCCGAAGAGTATACTATGGCTGAGGGCCACTACAATTACCCTTTCGAGTTGAAGTTCCCCGACGGGCCAGTGGAAGCGAGAACAACCTCGCATGCTGACGTCAGCAACTCGTACATGGACGCCTCGTACATGTTGCTTCCCTCAATGGGTCAAACCCGACTCAACAGCTCGGGAGTTACCACTTTGGCGCTTCCTCCGGCGTTCGATTTGTACAAAGACTATGACGATCACGCCACGGTGAGGTACACGGTCGAGGCTTTTGCCGACCGCAAGGGCTTCATGAAATCTGATTTAGGTTGTGTGGAGCGGCTCCGGTTCTCCCCTCCGCTCGATTCGGTGATGTGCTCTTTCAGTCAGTTGTTGGGGATGGACGGGTTTATTCCCAATTTCGACGGAACCAGCTCGAAACTCTCGTTTCTGATCGACAAGAGCAAAAGACGCGAGGGCAAGAGCTTTTTCAAAAAGATGTTCGCCTCGAGGTCGCTCAAAGTGCCGTTCGAGGCCGTTCTCGAGTTCAAGGAAAGCAACGCGGCGCAGTATCCGCAGGGCCAAACGAGCCGGGTCCTACATCAAGGCGATATTCTCGCCGATGTCGTCAGGATAAAGCTCATAACGCCGTTTTCGAGAGACGCTCTCCAGCTGATACTATTGCACGAGGAGGGCAAGAAGAGCGAGCCTGTGGCGCTATCGAGACTCATTTTCAAAGAGATCTCGCTTTCGTTCACTCAAATCATCAATTACCAGGGCATCGAGGAGATGCAGAGCCGGAGAGACGTCCAGGTCGAGAAACGGGGCTACAAGAACGAGTTTGAGTTCTCTGACTTCGAGGAGGTGCCCCACTGGAGCCTGGGGCTCCTCAAGCACGTGAAGCAGGAGCACTCCCAGTTTGTCGAGTCCGGCAAGGCGTACATGTTTGAGGTTCCGCCCGAGATGCTCTCGATCCCGCTAAAAACAGACGCCCAGTCGTTCACAGCGCCCAATATCAGATGCGACATCCGTCTTAAAGTGAACATCGTGTTGACCACTACAGACCCCACGCCGGAGGTGTGCAGACTCATTTGCGACACGCCCATTCTCTTACTTCCGCCTCGAGCGTCAGGAGGCACTTCTGTGGCATATGCTCCGCCGTCAGTGCCTCCTCCAACGTCCATGCCTTCCGTGCCCGTGTCCAATGGAAACGCTCAGGATAAGCATGACGAGTCACTTCCGCTTTACAGCGAGGTGAAATAGCCGTTTGAAGAATCTCTTTTCCGGGAGGTTCGGCTAGGTATCACACAAGCGGACCAAAACGGTCGGGCGCCCCGCTAAGCTGCCCTATATGGCAATAGCTGTCGTCCACATTCTGTCAATCTGCACAAGCTGTGCAGCGCATTGTGGGACCGTTTTTCGCCGTTTTGGCTGACGTTTGGCGACCTATAGGATCGCTGCTTTCGAGCTATTGTTCGAGATTCGACTGCACTGGGCCAACCTGTCACCACGATGCAAGCCGGGGAAACGCAGGACAATCGACCCGCTGAACCCGAAATCTAAAATCTTAATGATGGCTAAGCCCCGGCCTGTCATTTGTGTCTTTATGCCTGATCATGTCACTCGCCCAATTTGCAGCTCCTCCATATTCCCGAGTCGCATAATCATGACGCACCTGGGGCTTAGGCTATTCGCCAATGCGCGGCTGACCCTGCGGGATATATAATATCTGCATAATCCACAAAAAGTGTCTCACATCTCTCTTTACAGTATGAAGCATTCGTATGATCTCAAAGTTAAGGTTGAACACCCTCTTGCGCCTTATCTGCCGGGATCTACTGTAAAAGGGCAGGTCGAATTGACCCTAACGGAGTCCATGCCGGTGAAGGAAATCACGGTGCTGCTAAAAGGCGAAACCGAATCGTGCAATGTCAGGAAAACCACAGAGTACAACCACACCAACAATCGCTACCAGACGAGGAAAGTGATGAAAGTCATACAGTGCACGCTTTTCGAGCGAGGCATCATTCTCCATCCGGCCAATGCCCAGGAATCGGCCAAAACTGAAAACCATTTCTTGCCAATGGGAACTCACACGTTTCCTTTTGAGCTATCGTTTCCCGAGGGCAAAGTCGAAGCGAAATACGCCCACAAGCAGGACTCGTCGCTCAGAGACGTTGCTGCGCTAGTGTTGCCCCTTCGAATCAACCCCAGTGTCACTAGCCAGACAGGGCTGCTTTTCACCGATCTCCCGCCTTCTTTTCTGGTCTACTTTGGCTCACACGACTATGCCAACGTCAACTATATTCTCAAGGCAAAGGTTAAGCGCGTCGGCGTTGTCAACCCCTCCTTCAGCGACAGCGTCTCGCTCAGCTTCTCTCCCAACGAGGAGTCCATCACAGAGTCACATTCTGTGAACTACGCATTGATATCCTCAACTTTCAAAGACGGCACTGGTCTGCTCAAGCTCCTGCCGTATAGGTCGCGTGCCCGTCCAAGAAGGAGCCTTTTGGACAGAATGTTCGACATAAGTGGGATCAAGGTGCCCTTTGGAGCCGAGTTCGAGTTGAAACAGCCACACACGCTACACCCCAATGGCGGCCACTTCTTGTGCCAAGGCGACAATCTCGCTCTGTTTGTGGCTCTCAAGTTGCTTACGCCGTTTTCGGTCCAGTCACTTCGAAGACTCCTCGTGGGCTACTCAAGCCAGAACGAACTGGACGCTGTTCTTCCCCTGATTGTGCTAAAACGAATGTCAGTAGCCTTGGTCAAGGTGGTTCGGTACCAGGGAGCGGAGGAGAAGACTGACCACCGAGAGTTTGAGCTCTACGCCAGACCCTGTAACACGATATTCAATCTTTCAGACCTCAGGGCCGTTGAGAACCCCAGAAACCCAACGCTCTACAAGCACGTTCGGTCTGAGCACTCCCTGCTTGTTAGCAAGGGTAAGGCCTACGAGTTTGAGGTTCCTCCGGCATTGCTTCACTACGAGATCCTCTTTGACGGTCAATCGTTCAAGTCCCCAGCCGTTCTGTGTGAAATCTACCTTAAGGCTAAGTTGGTGTTGTCATCGACGGAGCAGAACAGCAAAGAGGAAGTCGTGTCTGGTGTGACTCCGATCTGTCTTCTTCCCGATTTTCGGGAGAACCCTGTCCCTTTCACTCCACCCAGTGCGCTACGTACGGGCACATATGGTGATGTACCGCCAGAGGCGCTTCCCACGTATGAAGAAGTCATGCAAAATAGCCAAGCCTGAACATTGGCTCATTAACGGGTATCCTATTTTTTTCACGAATATCACGAACAATGCCAATTGGTAAAAGCGTAGAGCTATTATAGTAGCGAGCACCTTAGAGTATTTATCTCGGTCTAGTCCTGACAAAAAGAATTTATTGACGTCACCAGTCCTCATGCATGGAGGTTGTTGCAGCATCGAAATAACCAGTAAAGGGATAGCGTTAAAAACGTAGATCAAATTGTGCAATTGGAAATGCACTCTGACGCTAGTTCCCATTGGAATTGAGCCTTGAGGAACTTTTCTAACGGTACCCGACTGAACGTTATTTCCCTTCAAGCTGTATGAGAATTGACCGACATGCTCGGGATTTCTCTCAATTCGAAAGATTACATATCATGATGCAGCTAGGCTTAATTCATTATCCTATTTACGGGGCTGGAGTAGTGGCTGGGGAAACTCCCGCTGCGGAAGCCAAGGAAGACGAAACCTCGGCTGCAACGATGAAGTATGGATCCCACACGCCAGCGGACAGACAAGCGCCAATAGCCAAAGAAGTAGCGCTCACAACATCAGAACCCTTACATTGCTCAGCAACACACTTTCCAACCGGAGTGGTCCAAGGCTGCATCACACAAAGACAACCAGTGTCCCAGTATGGACAAGGCGTGGACGAGGTGTCGTGGGCAAAACAGCTCTTAGCACACTCTGGGAGTCTGTCGTTGATGGGATCTGCCAAACCGTTGATTGAAGCGGTTTTGGGCACTGGAGGGTAGGTGGACCAATTCTCAGCGAGAACGGCGGCTGCAAAACACAAGGCGGTGGTAAGGAACTTCATTTTGATGAACTTTTGGATTTTGATGGTACAGTTTTTTATCTGGGTCAGTTCTTGGCTTTTGAGCCCAATTTATACCTGAAAATCATTTCAAATGCCATTTGAAGACCGACTCGGACGTTATAGCGATCCAAGAAAGATGGAGACGCAGGCACAGCTATGCCGTTTCTACCTACATGAACCTGCATTAGTTGCATTTGAAGCAGTGACAAAAATAACTGATTTTGGTGTTTCCAGAATATCAGGAGCTTCGAGAGAACCATCGGATAAACTGAATTGACCTACAATCCTGATCAACATATGGTCATTGTCTATTCCTTCTATAAGAGTATACACATTCTCAGCACCGTCGCCTATTCTATACCTTGTTAGCGCGTAATCGCTGTGATAAAACCGATAACTCCAAAAGCGCAAATACTCACCGAGTTCGGCACGGCTTATAGTTTCATTGTCTATCGTTCACGGCGTTTGGGAGCAAACTGAACCTATAGCCTAGAAGTTTCGAAAGCTAGAAATGTAATAGTTTCTCATCTCTCAATCTCTCTCTCGAAAAGGCTTAGCCTCAACTTATGCTCAATCCCCCAAACCAAAGAAGTTCAATTGAAACCACAGATCTAGCAATTAGAGGTGCCAAGATGCCGTGCATGCAAATGGATCTCGAACAATGGCGAGCGTCATTGGATCTTGTGTCTCCGTCTCGGGTTAGCAGCCTCGCATTTCCAGCTAAAGGTGCTTCTTGTCCTGAGTGGATAGTTCATTTACGGCAACACTCACACTGTATGCTTCGTCAGATGATGTGCTGACTTGAACTCTCTCTGGAAGAAGACCATCGCTCATGAAGAAGGTGTTGGTTGTCGTACATGTGCCGCCATTGAAAAACAACTCCAAGAGGTTTTTGTCAGCGATGGCTCTGACCTTGAACGTCTTGTCTCCATTTTCGGCAATTGTAGGCTCAACGTAGGCGCACATCTTGTCGGTGAAAAACGGGTTCTTACCGAATTCGTTGTCTATTCCACGCGCAACGTAGAATGCTTCACCATTCGTATCGTATCCGAACCGGATTTCTTCCCTTTTGTGGTTCTGTGAGTCAGAATGGATGGAAACGTTGATTGCTCCACTTTTGCCGCTTCTCAAGGTGAATGACAAGTCAATGTCAAAAACGCCTGTCAGTCTTGCAACTGCCAGGATCGACTCCTTCTTGTTGAGCACAGCGTCACCCTTCAAGATCTGCTCAGAGTAAACCGAAGACCCAATGACTGGTTTCTGCACGAGGGTAAGCAATTTGGTCTCCGGATTTGCAGCCACATTTGCTAACGTATGCTTTCTGACTACACCCATAGTCCCTCTCCACAGCGAAGCGGGAACCTGTTTAGCATATTGCCAGTTGGAGGCCCACGCAATTCCCAAAATTCCATCATCCTCGGGGGCACCGTAAAAGCTCTGGAAAGCGTAGTAGTCCTTGCCAAAGTCATGGATCCGGGTCTGTCTGTCGTCGGGTGTGAACTTGTAACCGTCAAAATCGCCAATAAAGTACTGGTTTGCAGAGCCTCCCAATGGCATACCTGGGTTGATGGCCAAAAGCATGACCCACTTCTTCTCGTTTGTGCCCTCGATGGGAAGCTCAAATAGGCCAGGACACTCATACTGGAAGCCGTACAAACCGGCGGAGAAATCCAGGTGCCACTTCCAGCTCTTCAAGTCGCTCGATCCGAAAATCTGGATTTTGAACTCCTGCGACTTGGCGATCACCATAATCCACTGGTTGCTGGGCTCATGCCAGAACACCTTGGGATCACGAAACTGCGTGGAAGAAACGTCAATCACGGGGTTGTTGTTGTACTTTGTGAACGTGAAGCCTCCGTCTGTTGAGTAGGCTACCTCTTGAATCTGCTTTTCAGGAGTGTGCAAGGTATAAATTGCAACAACTCGCTGACGAGGGTCTGTCTTATCGTCAAAGAAGCCCGATGTGTTGTTTGAGTCTATCACCACAGATCCGGAGAAAACACCGTGACCTTTCACGTCAGGGGCGATAGCAACCCCGTGATCCACCCACGTGGACAAATCTTTCGTTGTAGCATGGCCCCAGTGAATATCCAGATTGCCTGAAATATCCTGGGGAGTGTACTGGAAGTAGAGATGGTACAACTTATCTTTAGCATCGTACCAAGGTCCGTTTGGGTCGTTCATCCATCCTTTCGATGGGGTGAAATGAATGAGGGGTCTTCTGTCTCCCGTGTTGATCATTATTCTTGGAGGTGGATGGGATAAAAATTTCTGTTTCCCATCCCCCGGATTATATCACTATCGCAAAGACTTCTCGGAAAAACTCGTATTTTTGAGATAACCCCGCAACAATTGTTCCGCATGAACCCCCACATTTTTCCGAGTGCTCGCAATTACTTGCATGCCATTGCAAGTCGACAGAGATGAGAATTAGAAATGGTTGCTTTTGAGAGCCTATATCAAAGGAAAAGGCATCGGCTTGTCATGAGCTTGTGATTTCAGAAATAGACATATGAAGATGATGTTATCAAGCTGCAAACGGAGAGAGTTGCACAACGTTCCAGAATCCTGGTGATCGTCTTCGGGGATTTGCAGTCTCTATATTGTTCCTCCCAATTTTAACTATTTTGATACTTTTGGCTCCTGAGAATTTTCGCAGCTCGCTGGCAAAACTAGGCTTTACAATTAAATTGCACGGAGTGAACCATCATGAACAAGACTGAGACACCTCAAATTATGAGACCTAAAGGCATTCTGCAAAAAAGAGATTCTGGCATCAAATGCTCGAAAGCTCCAAAAAAAGTCGTGAAAAAATATCGTGATTATACAATTTGCAATTGTTGACTGGGCTCATGCTTCTCACTGAAAGACAGATGGAACAACGTCGTTTGAACAACCCCAATCAAGCCAACTCAACCTGATCATATGACAAGACTAGTGCTCCGTAGATCTCGTCACGCTGACAGGTAACCAAAAGAAATTCAAGCTTCAGTCAACCTGGCGTCTGACATAGGAAGACAGACATATCGAAGCAATTTGGATGTCCGAAGAACTTTGTGTGCTCGAGATGCATCGGAGTTGTCCGGGCCATGCAATTCCACTGCTTTGTGATACCAAGTGGGTTTTGAAACATGGCATACTCTCGGTTTAGAAGCTCGTTTCAGTGAAAAACCAAATGATCCTAATCGGATGAAACGTGCAATTTCAAACCCCTCGCATTTTCATCAACCCTGCCAGTTTGTCAGCGCCAAGTACGAGTCTGCCACAATTCTCGGGGCGTATAGAGCCACAGACCCATTCGTAATTTGGCCCAGAAGTGGTTTTGTGGTCTCGCCAACGGTCCAACGATCTTGCATGAAACTGAAAGGAGGAAGAGCTAGCGATTGACTAGTTAGACTCAGATCGTTTTGCATTGTCTTTTACCCTCCTTCAGCTCGCTTCGTGGTCTACGCCGTTTTAGAACAATCTACAAAACTGACAACGAGATGCTCAGAACGCCGCAGAGGCTATCAAAATCACCAAAAATTGCTTATTTCCGGTAATCTCGGTTACGAGGTCTCGAGGCAAACTCTCGAAAATTTTTCTCGTCATGGAAATGTCGTAATGGCAATTGGAGGCCATTGCTAAAAAGACGCCGCACTTGGAGATTGCATAATCTGAGGTGTGGATCGACTCTTGATACATTCCATATCTGTCAAAGTATGAGGCACGTTCACGTGAGAGTAATCCACACCCCACCAACTTCTGACTTTTTTCGAACCACCATGTTATCTCCGGATCGAGGGAGATCAAAACCAGGGCCAAAAAAAGATAGATTTGCCCAACATAGGTGGTCCTGGCGACCAGTTTCGAAAAATGTGGAGGCAGGTGTGTCACGTGTCTGGACCCCCACGCAATTGGGGCGCTCGCGCACTAACTGTGGTTGCAAAAAAATCACCACCTTGTGCGTCTAATAAGCACCTAATCCTTCTATGTGAAGACGCACACCAGGCATATTTCACAAAATCTGTATCGAATCCAATAATGGTTTAATTTGCCTGCATCGCCAGCGCCTGCATTGCCTGGTGAAAAATTTCTCGGCTCTTCAATGTCCACGCAGCCTCTCTTACATAAAAAGAGGGCTCCCTCCGGCTCAGTAGGCAATTTTTCATTCAATCATTCTTCGAGCATGGGTGTCGTCACAGTCAACAAACAGACGAGAAGTGCTCTGTCTCTGAGAGCCGAGGAAAAGAAAAATGAGGATTCTTTCCAGGTCGAGCTGTTGCTGACTGACTCCGAGTCGCAGGTCGACTCTAACGGACCCAATCCGTTTAAAGACCCAGTTGTGGCAGAGTACTATAGAGATTTGTACGAGAAGTCCCAGTACGAGTGCCGTCTGGCATACGATCCACACTTCGAGTGGGACCCCGAGGAGGAGAAAAAATTGATCTGGAAGTTGGATTTCAGAGTCGCTCTCAGTGCGTGTATCATGTTTATTGGGTTGCAGGTCGACAGAGGCAACTTGGCCCAGGCCGTTGCTGACAACTTGTTGGACGACTTGGGATTGACTACGAACGACTACAACACGGGAAATACCATCTTTCTTGTGACCTTTTTGTTGGCCGAATTGCCCTCGCAGTTGATTTCCAAGAAGCTCGGGCCTGATATTTTTATTCCATTGCAGATGTGTGCCTGGTCTATCGTTGCCTTGTGTCAAGGTGCCATGCAAGGAAAAGCTGGATTTTTTGTGTGTCGTGCACTCATTGGCGCCTTGGAAGGTGGTTTTATCGCCGATTTGGTGTTGTGGCTTTCGTACTTCTACAAGTCCACCGAGTTGCCTCGTCGTTTGTCGTGGTTCTGGACGTCTCTCTCGCTTTGTCAGATTATCACCTCCCTTTTGGCTTTCGGCATTTTGCGCATGAGAGGCGTACACGGAATGGCCGGTTGGAGGTGGCTTTTCATCATCGAGGGTATCTTCACCTTGTTCATCGGCTTGCTGGCATTTTACCTTATGGTGCCTTCTGCTTTGCAAACTAAAAATAAGCTCCATCCTAAGGGCTGGTTCACTGAGAGAGAAGAAAAGATTGTCGTGAACAGAGTCTTGAGGGACGACCCTTCCAAGGGAGACATGCACAACAGACAGGGTTTGACACCCAAGATGATTCTCAAGGCACTTTGGGATTACGATCTCTGGCCTATCTACGCTATTGGATTCCTCGCCTACATCCCCATGAGCACTGTCCAGCCGTACATGACACTCACCTTGAAGCAATTGGGTTTCAGCACATTCAATGTCAACTTGCTCACCATTCCACAAGCCGTCATTCACATCATCTTCTTGCTATTTATTACGTGGTTGTCGGAGGCTATCAACCAGCGTGCGTGGGTGTGCTTCTCGATGCCGCTTTTCACTGTTCCTTTTATGGCCGCTTTGAGATGGTGGCCCGGAAGCATGAAAAACGCCTGGGTGACATGGTTCTTGGTCTCGATGGTTTTGGCAGCGCCCTACATCCACGCCATTTGCGTTGCTTGGGTGTCGAGAAACTCGAATTCCATCAGATCTCGGTCTGTCTGTTCAGCCGTTTACAATATGACTGTGCAGCTTGGCAATATTGGGGCTAACAACATCTACAGAACCGACGATAAACCGCTTTATCACCGTGGTAACCTCCAGCTTTTCATCATTGCTGTATCCTTGATTCCTCTCCTTTTCTTGGTAAAGGGGTACTACGTGTGGAGAAATAATGAGAGAGACAAGGCGTGGAATGCCATGACCCCAGAGGAGCAGGAGGAGTATGTCAAAACGACCAAGGATGAGGGCAACAAGCGTCTTGACTTTAGATTCGATCACTAATTGAGGCTGGAGAAGCTTCGAAGGATATGTATAATAGTATACGATAACCAGCAAATTCAAAATGAGTAGGTCGCTGGAGACGATTTTTCAAATTCAAAGTCGGTATGCAGATTAAAGAACAGGAGAACGATGCTCTTCAAAGTGTATCACGAGCAGATTCAATGGACTTGTTTTCGTACAGACAGGTTAAAGCTCGTTACATCGCTCTAATAAAGATCCACATTTCCTAGTGCCTCCCAAATTGGTGATATTCTAATTCTAATTTGAGCCTACTTTGCGCCACCAATGCCGGCCAAGTAAGCCAATGCCCACGACCTGGTCATGCCTGGATCTATCAAGTTGTCCTGCCAGTCGCCACGAGAAAACCATCTCCAGGAGTACTTCGGGTCAAAAAGACCAGCATTGAGCTTCAAAATGCCCTGCCAGCCGTCTGGGATCTTGTCCACTATGCCTGCTAGCTTCTGATCCCACTCCTCTTTCACATACCTGGGGCCTCTGATATAGGAAGACATTGGCGTTATGGGGATCATGTGGATGCCATGGACATATTCGTCGCCCACGGTGCCCCTGCCAAAGAAGGTAGCAAAGTCGATTTTGTTCTCGAACAAGATGCCAGAGACCTTGTTTGCGGTGAAGCGTGGAGGCAAGATGTTGTTGTCCGACGTGTACATCATGTACAAATTCAAAGAGCTTTTCATGATTCCAAGCATCAAGTTTGCAGCGTTTTCCAATTCCAGGTTGCCGATGACCTTTCCAAAAAGTTTGAGGGCATACACTGAATGGTAGTCTTCCGAGGAGGATTCCTCGTTCTTGCCATCGCCGCTTGGAAAGATACCGTGGGCGAATGAATGGCCGTGAAACCAGTCAAAATTGCGGAATTGCGGAAAGAACGGGTCGCTGTCGGAAGGATTGCCATAGTCTCGAATCAAGGTGATGGCGTAGTCGTACACCAAGTTGTTGTTAGCAGACAACCACTCGGGATCGATGCGTGCAACTATTGCAATAGCATGGATATGGTACCCGTAGTGGAAATGGTGATCGTTGTAATTGGAGTTTCCGAAATCCTGGTCTGGTGGTGTGTCTGAGATCACGCCCTTCCAGCTTTCGTCGTAGCGCAATGGGTGCTGCTGCTGGTTTTTGGCGTACTTCTCGATGGCAGCCTTTATTTTTGGCAAAATCCTTGCTGTGAGGTCCAGATCACGAAGGACAAAAAACGCCACAAGCGCAAGATAGGCGTACTTGTCAAGCTGCTTGCCGCCAAAGTACATCGAGTCGAGATCACACTGGCCAGCCACATCCTGCTCGACTTCCTGGGAAGCAACCTGGCGAATCAAGCTCTGGATTTCTGGCGTGTAGTTTTGTCTGCTGTAGCCAAATCCGCCGACAGAAGTCCAAGGCTCGAAGCCGATGTCCACGGGCAAATCGGCAACGACCATGCTAAGTTTGTCTGTGACATAAGCTCTCATTGGGCCGTTCGTGGGAGAGTCAAGTTGCAAGCCGCTGTCTCTTCTTCTTACATCATCTGTTAGCGTCATCTGGTGGTGGGGAAGACACCACACCAAGGAGGAGCCAGAGTTGCTGGCGCCCTGTGTTTCGTAGTTGAAAGCGTAGTTTCCGGTCTTTCTGTCAGGGTCCACGGATCCCGAGAGTTTGACATCAATGGGGTACTTTCCGCAAGTGTCATCGTACGCTGGCGACTCTCCCTTGCACACCTGAACTACACAGAGTTTGGAGGGGCCGCTGGCGACGATGTGGTTGTTGTCAGCGAGGCGGAGGTCGATATTCGGGTCTCCACTGACATACACCAGCCAGGTGATCTGGTTAAACAACTTTGCGGTATACTTAGCAGTTCTGTTCTGGTTGACGACGCCCACCTTGCGAAACTCCATGAAACCCACCTGGGAGGCTAGCACGGGCACCAAGTTCTCGTAGATTCCAGTGACAAACCCCATTCCGTACGCCAAGGGCATGGAGATCCGGCCCACGCCGTTGGCCAATTCCACGAGGGCTGAGAGTTTGTCGTTCTTTATCGTGGTGACTCTCAAATTTGACTTGAAATCTGGCGCCGTAAACGCAAAAGACTTGACTTTCGGCGGGTTGAAGAAAAACTGCGCCGGGCTCTGGTTCGGGTCGGGCCCAAACACAAGCTGCGACGATTCTGTGTGGTTAAACGCCATGCCCCAGTCTGCATCTCCGTCCTTGCACACCCAGAGAGAGTATGGAAGCGGCCAGGTGGGAAACGTCTGATCATCGAGTAGAAGGTTGTTGAAGGTGTTGTTTGTCTGTATCGGGCCCTGCGAGGCCGAATTGACAGGCGGTTGTGAATGAGGGCCTCTTTTAAAGTGCCGAGGAGGCTCACTAGTAGCAAGAGGTGTCTTGAAAAGCTCAATTGGCATGGTAGGTGAAGAAGACCAGGTGGTATTGGCTGCAACTATAGAGCGCGGCTCGCACTTGCTCTCAGCCCAGCATGCAATACACAAATATATAAATAAAAGCTTCAAAGTTTGGGTTTCATAATCCGTTTGTCTGAGGGAATGGCTTTTATCTCAATCTCCTTTGAAATCTGATATTTCTTCTTGAGGCATGCACCAGAGGTTGACACATGTCGCGCGTCGGGAAGTATGTACGAGGGACCGAAGCGAGAAGGCGCATGCGAGAGAAGCTTATTGTGCTGTCAATGGATCAATTGACAATAGTGGTTAGGAGAAGTCTGTAAAATGGCAGCTAAATGTTGGTGTGGAGTTTCTCTCTGTCTATCTACTTTCACAGTGTCGATTCCTGGAACTAGAAATTAACTAAAGACGGCCTACTTGAGAGAGAGGGGGAACGTAGCGAATTGTCACTTTGGTATCGCTTCGAGCGACTCTTTACTCAGAACAAGTCGTTCGACCTTTTCAGTAGTACGCGCCAGGAGCCCGCTTTCCGGAGTGTTCTTGCATTTGCGGAAACACCTAGCGAGAAGCGGCTGCAAATTGCGGAGGCTTTTCGTACTTGAGTTTCATAGGCGCAAAGAAAATGACGAATTCCGTCCATCGGGCGGAATCTGGCCTCTGCGGCACCAGCAGACTATTATTCTGAGAGTTTCTTGATCCATAACAATGGCATTCTCTTCTCTTGCAGACTGTCACATCCCTCATTGGTAAGAAAGCTGAGCTATGCTTTACTCTCGTATTAGGGAGCGAATGCTCTCGAGCAGCTAAAAATCGCTCCAGATGTGTCTTTTCCTGGCTTTTTTATAGCAAACGAGATTACAGCAAATTGCAGAAATTAGCGATCGAAGCTTTCCATCCAACCTCCTCGCAGGTTCAGTCAGAACGCCCAATCGCCAACAAAGAGGCCACTTTTCTCCCCATCACTCCTTACGTACTAGAAAACTCGGCACCCATTCTCCGGTATTACTTTACTCTTTCCTTATTTCTTTTTCTTTTTAATCTTTCTGCCCTGGCTGGTGGATCTGATTACCAATCAGAGCGCTATGTAGTTGTACTATACCAGACCGCCTTATCAGTCCCCCACCTAGCCCCCTGAGATCTCCACATCCTACGATGATTCTGCCATTATGATTTTTTTTATAACATTCGAAAGAGAATTCCCTACCTCTTTCTCCTTCCTTCTTCTATTTCCTTCTTCTATTTCCTCTCTCTTCACAATCAGTGCCCCCACCAACGGCCTGGCGGCTCCCCCACGTTTGGCGCGGAATAACACCCACAATGGCTGCAAATTCAGCACCACCTCCTCCGTAACTCCCACCCCTGGGTTCCAATTCCCCCGAAAACCGTAAACCAAGCTCAATTCGTCCCCGTCTCCCAAATTCCGAACCTGGTTTCCAAATTCCGCCGGCTCCCACGCCCTCTGCCTCCCCCAGACAATTCCGCTTTGGCGCGAAGTTCCCGCTATCTACCATATATAACATGCCCAGAACCACTTGATCCCGACCAACACGCCATGAAATTCTCATTTGCGACTCTCGTATCGCTTGCTGCCCTGCTTGTGGCTGCCTCCGACCCCCCACACGACGTGGGGGCACCCCTCAGCGAAATCTGGGGCGAAGCATGGCCTTTCCAGGGAATCAACACTTTTGCCCATCTTCCCACCTACAACTGCCTAGCAGACCGTGAAAAGCAGTACGATATCGCCTTGATCGGCGTTCCCTTCGACACTGCCGTTTCGTACAGGCCGGGTGCCCGGTTTGGGCCCAGAGCCATCAGAGCGGCCTCCCAGAGACAAACCTCGCTTCGTGGGTTCAACCCAAGGGCCTTGTACAATCCGTACAAGGAGTGGGCCTCCGTTATCGACTGTGGCGACATGCCCGTGAGCCCCATGGACAACAAGTTGGCGTTTGAGCAGATGACGGTCGGTTTCGAGGAGCTCTTGTTTGAGCATGTGCTGAAAAATAATACCGAGGCCAGACCCCGTTACATAGCGCTTGGAGGCGACCATTCGGTGCTCTTGCCGCATATCCGTGCCCTTCACAAGTTATACGGCAAGATCAACATCATCCACTTCGATGCCCATCTCGATACGTGGAAACCAGACAAGTACCCCAGCTACTGGCACACCGAGCAGCTGGAGGTCACACACGGCCTGATGCTCTGGAAGGCGTATGAAGAGGGACTCACAACCATGAACAACGTTCATGCTGGACTTAGAACGAAGCTTAGTGGTGCTGAAGACTGGGAGGACGACGACGAGCAGGGCTGGTTGAGACTCTCTGCAGACGACGTCTGGCTCCGTGGAACTGACTTTATTATTGACCAAATTTTGCAAAGAGTGCCCAAAGACACCCCCACGTACATTTCGATCGACATTGACGTTTTGGACCCCGGTTTCGCTTCTGGCACCGGCACTCAGGAACCAGGCGGACTCTTGCCCAGAGAGTTGATCCACATCTTGCGTGGCATCGATTCTCTCCAGATTGTCGGTGCTGACGTTGTGGAGGTCAGCCCCGCCTACGACTATGCCGAAGTTACAGCCACAAACGGTGCCCAGGTTGCATACGAGTTGATCACGTCCATGGCCAAAAACGGGCCTTTGACGCTTCCTGTGGCGCTGGGATTAAGAGCTGAATATAGAAGGCTGGAGGAGAAGAAGAAGCAGGCGTTCGAGGCTGTCGAGGGCATGGTTGTTGGATTTGATCCTAACGCCAAGGACTCGCAGAAGATCCTCAAGGACCGGGCCGCCGAGTTGGAGAAGCTGCTTGCGGATATCAGAGAGTTGCAGAAGCTGGCGGCGTGAGAGGAGAGGAGCTGGTGAAGCTTAGATAGGTTAGTGAGGATTGGCGGACAAGATAGACGGTGTTAGAATGCATTCATAATAGAGAAACTTGTAGGGGAGTAGAGGGTGGGTGGTGTATGGATAGGGCTGTATTCCTGAACGAATCGATGGCCCGATTGAGTGAAGATGTCATTTTACATTTGGTCCAGTATCGTAACTTTACTTTGTCTACCTCGGAGAGCTTAGAGGTGCAATGCTGACAAGACCATCCGTTCGTTCCATGTTCTATTTGTCTGCCTTTGGCCGCAATTCTAAGACTAAAGGTGGTTCTGACATTAAAGTCAGCTAGCAGCTAGGTTTGAAGGGAAAAGAGAGATTCGTGGTGTTGTTGAATCGATGAGATGAGATTGGGCAATTAGATTCGGAAGACGGCTACGTCAATGATATCTCAAGTTTCCAATTCGAGGGCAAAAGACAAAAAGAGATAAGAACTTACAGAAGCATATGCTCTTTCATCAAGTACGATCGATGGTCTCGAAGTCCTAGGAAGTCTTGTTACAAAGTTGCGTCGGCACCTTTCTAGTACAGATTGATGAGCAGCTGTGCATAATGAGCTCCAGTAGACGGCAATAATTTCTGGTATTGATAGGTCCATCTAGTAATTTTTTCACTGAGGCATTGCAAAACCCTACAGAACATAATTCTCGCCAGATGAGTGCTACTATTAGAGGGATCAAACGAAACGCTGCAAGACATACTTAGATTTTAAATTGCACATTTTTTTTTTTTTCTCCACTTCTGTCATTTGCTAGTATTTCCTTTTTGGAGCAGGCTTTGGCAGGTCTACGGGCCGATGTCGCCCATCTCAAGGTGCTCTACCCAGCCCACCCAGTTCGACTATAGTTTCTAGATTTGGAGTACCCTTATTTGGTTTTGAGAGACTCCTGAATTCAAAAATTTAGCGATTTCTATTTGGCCAAATTTTTGACTATTTTTGCTGCTTTTCTGGTGCCCATTGAGAAGGCTTAAAGAGGGCTTGGACGGCTACGATGGCTTGAGGGCCAACCCCGGTGGCTCAAAATTTGCACTGTGGGGCTTGTGGAATTCTGATTACAAATTTTATAGTAAAATAGATTTGACACTGCTGGGAGCATCAATGCCACAGTTTTCCAAGAAATCTATTAAATAGCAAAACAGAGAAGGTATGTCAACTTGAATATTTTCACGACTTTGATATTACGCTTAACTGGCCATCATCGACATGTGGAGATAGAACCTAATGATAATACTGCTTTTTGTGGTGGAGGTTATTTTTCTGACACAGCATTGAAAGACATACACCAATAAGTAGAGTGCAACCGATACAAGTGTACTGCCTCTCTCAATGGCACTGTGTCACCTCAACACCCGCCTACAACTCGAGTAAAAATAAATGAAGGATATATTAGGAAGCAAATGAAACGACAAGAAATATCTATTAGTGCGTTTAAAGCAAAAGAATACCAGCGGCAACGGCACCGGCGGCACCCATGAAAGCACCAGAGCCCATGATGGCACCGGCACCGGCAGAGCTGGAAGAAGAACTGTTCGAGGAGCTGTTCGAGGAGCTGTTGCTAGAAGAGTTCGAGTTGGAAGCAGCGTAGTTCACTCCAGTGGCATCAGTAACGTAGATGGTGGTGGTGACTGGGTTGTGGGTCTTGTCAAAACGGCCGTACTTGTGAGTTCCGGTGGAGGAGGACGAGGAGGAGGCCTTGGTTTTGTCGAAACGGCCGTACTTGTGGGTTCCGGAGGAGGAAGAAGACGAAGAAGCCTTGGTCTTGTCGAAACGGCCGTATTTGTGGGTGTTGGTGGAACCGTAGAAAGTCGTGGTGACAGTCTCGGTGGTGGACTCCTGTCTTCTGGCAGAAACACCAGCAGCAACGGCGGCAGCAGCCAAAACGGTGGAAAGCTTCATGATGTTTGTAAAAAGAAGAAGTTTTAACGGCTGGTTTTCGGATGGCTTTGGGTGCGACTTTTATGTTTTTGCGGGAATTTACCTTTCCTAATCGGGTGGTCACGTGATCCGCCTCCCCCGGACATTTCCGTCCAGCAGCGCCATACCGCTGCAAAAGAGGCTGGCAGAGCCGCTCTGCTCGAAGCGCTCGTCTGTCCGGCCCTTCATGTGTTCTCTTCCCGCCCAGTTTGCCGTTTTTTTGGACCATCTCGGTCCGCTGGTTGGCGGCTTTGCCGAGTGTCCTGCATCCAGCCGGCGACTTCTCACTCGGTTCTTTTTCTCACCGTTTTCTGTACTCCGAATTATCCGGCCTGGCTGGTCAGAGAGATGGGAAGAGGTTTTTGGGAATTTTGTTAGCGGGTTGTATTCAATTCCTGCGTTCTGATTGGCCAGTGGGCTTTGACTTCCCTCCAACTTTTAAAGTCGGCTTTTGACTCTGACTCCACACCGCCAAGCTGTGTACCTGATAAGGCAGACAGTGCGGTGCTTTCTTTTTCATTGTCAAGCCACTGTTGGTCCCAAGGGCAGAGGAGAGTGGTTTAGAGAAAGTGGAATTTTTGAAGAATTTGACAAATCCTCGACATTCGTCTTTTTCCTTTTTTAAAAAAAACACTTCTACATCGTTTGCTTATCGGATTCCCGCTGGATATCTCTCAATGTAGGTGCTCTCATTGGTCCGACATTTTCTGATAGGGTCCTTGAAAATCCTGTCCTCAGATCTCCCCATTTCTTGTCAAGGAGGCTTTTGCCGGGAAAGAAAAAGAAAAAATTTTTCTTGATGAAGTAGACGTACAGTCGATTGAATTTCGAATTTCGGTAAAATCAGGTTTTGGGTCTGTATTCCATCAGACGTCATGTCGCTTAAAATTGACATACAGACGCTTCTTACACAAAGTACTCCACGCGTAAATTGCCCAAAAGAATAAAATTTTCAGGGCACAGATCAGTGAAGATCCGCTGATCGAAATTTTGAAGATCATGAAATACAGTATTTCATGCTGGATTGAAAGTCGTTGTTTCGTAAAAGTCGAAAATGAATTAGAAAAAGTTACTTCATCTTCTTCATCTTTCACCACCACAAGCTCATTTTGCGGCTACACAATTGATATCTCGCTTTTATGTATTATACTAACTGGGACGCCAGCTGCGCAAGCCGGCGGGATATGAGAGGATGGAGAGATGCGCTGTAGGGCACGTAAATCATGAGTGATATAGATAATGGGAAATATGAGGGTGAATGCGGTCGAGGACGTCTTGCAATATAGATCCGATTTGGAAGTTGGCTGGCTTTGCTTAAAACTGGAAGTTCTGGTTGTTCTGGACACCAAAGCCGAAGGAGTCGCCGTAGGTCTCGGGCTGCAAGCCGTTTTCGTAGTTTCCGTCGTCTTCCTCGTCGCCGAAGTACTTCTCGATAATGCTGAAGGCCTTGTTGTAGATCTGGACGTTGGAGTTGGCCTGGCAGTTGAAGATCTTCTCCATGCCACCGGCCTCCTCGATGTAGATGGCGAACTCGTTGGTGGTGAGGTGGTTCTGCTCTTTGTCCAACTCGCCCACCTTCAAGATGTTCATCAACGAGTCCAAGGTGACTTCGATGATCTTGGAGTCTGCCACGGCCAACAAGTCACACAACGGCTTGATGCACCCCTGGCTGACGAGGTACCTTATCTGGTCTGGATTCGTCAAACCACCGGACGAAGCGTTGGAAATGGCCCAGCAGGCCTCTTTCTTTGTTTTGTAGTCGCCCTGCTCCAACAAGCGGATGATGGGCGGGATCAAGTTCAGATCGATCACGGCCTGGATCTGCTCTGCGTTACCGGCCGTTATGTTGGAGATGGTCCAGCACGCTTCCTTTCTCAAAGTCTCCTTTGGAGAGTTGAGCAAAGGCGCCAAGTGCTGCAACACGCCCAGGTTGATCATCACCTGGGTCTGCATGTCGTTACCAGTGACGATGTTACCAATGGCACGCAAGGCTGGCGTCTGGACCAAGGTGGACTCGTGGTCCAACAACTCAACTAGTCTGTGTGGAATACGGGCGTCAATGACGGCCTGGATGGCCTCTGAAGGCCCGTCGCTCAAGTACGAAACGGCCCAGCACGCGTCCACCAATGTCTCGACGTCCACAGAGAAAATCAACTTCGCCAAAGTAGGAATAGCCTGCTGAACGACAGACCACTCAGGCTGTGGGTTCTTGCCTCTGCACAAGTTCGACAACGTCCACGTGGCGGTTCTGACCAAGGACATCTTGGTGGTGTTGAAAAGACTCAAGACAGGCGCCATGGCGCCGCTCTCCAAGACGTAGTCTCTATACTGGGTCGAATCACCAGCTACGTTACCCAAGGCCCAGATCGCCTGCTCCTTCACCTCCAACGACAGAGAATACAACAATTGCACAAAGCAGGGCACTGCACCCAGCTCCACCACCACACTGGTCTGGTCGCTGGTGCCTGAGGCGATATTGGTCAAGGCCCACGCTGCCTCTAATTGCAACATATCGGGCTGGCCTTCCTTCATAAACTCCACAAGCGTAGGGATCACGCCCAGCTGGATCACAAGATCGATAGGCGGATTGTGCTCACGCAGCAAAACCTGACGGAACTTGATGGTGGCGGCCAACTGGTTCTCGAAGTTGGTCGAGTGGATCATCTCCATCATCTTGGGGAGCTCCTGCTGCAATTTTCCCAAAAACGAGTCTTCTCTTCCTCCGGGCGCAAGATCGCCGATTTCCTCCTCGTCCTCGGAGTCGTTGGCCATGGCGCCTGTGTCGTTGTAGTTTCTTCTTTTCGCCAATACATCTTCTCTTTTCTGTTTCCTCAAGTCCACCTGGTGGGTCTCCCTGCGTCTTCTTAATTCGTCGCTCTGGAAACGTGACTTGTTTTTGAAATTGGTACGACGGTACTCTGGAATGAATTTGCTGGCCGATTCCTCCATGGTATGTGTTGGATGGGGAGAAGGTGGTGTAAAAAAACGATATAGCATCCGCAACGTCTGCTGTGTGCAGGTTGCTGACATGGCAGCGTCTTTAACCCCCATCAACTGCCCAAGAACCGGGTAGTTTGGAGCTTGTAAATAAATAAATTCAATCGTTGAACTAGAATATTTGGCTTTTTTAAAGAAGATTCGTGTTAAGACTGGTTCTTGGGGCAGGAAGGGCTCGGTTCATGCCTCGTAAGTGGGAATCTGCTGGTGATACACCCAAGCTACATTTTAGTCCAGAAAGGAAGATCAAAGGACATCTCCACATTCCGCTTCCAAAAGCAAATATCATTTTTTCCTTGTTTTCTCTCGTTGAGCAAGTTTGGGCGCCGTTTGCAGCCGTTGATGCTGTGGTAAGCGCACGACCCATCAGAGCTTAAGCACTCTCAAATCTACTTTACTCCAACTTACCCACATCTCATGCTTTCACGAACAAGCAGATCCATATACAGGCCCAGCGCCCTCCTGCTCCAGTTCAGCAGGAGCTTCAAAAAGAAAACCACATACAAATCCGACGATACCTCGGTAGACACCGACGAAATTGTCACAGGCAACAATCCATGGTCTCCCACCCTCTACAGCGACATCGTGTATGTCAGAAAGGGCTTGAAGAATGTGGCGCTTCCCAGCAATTTCCGTCTTTCGTATGAGCCCCTTTACGAGGCTCCAGGAACGAAATATGTGGCTATGCTCAAGCGTCTCACGCTATCTTTTGGCGTAATTGGACTCTATGGTGCTAAACTTCTCTACGAGCTGGTCCAGTTTGATGATCTCTTTGCCTTGGCCGCCATTTTGGGCACGTGGGCTCCGGTGGTGGCCGTTCAGTACAAGACCAAGGACTATGTTACGAGAATATTCAGACTCTACGATAAATCGAAACCACAAACGCTAGAGAACCTTGTGTCTGACGAGAAGCTCGTGATGGAAAAACTCAATGCCACAGGCGGAAAAACATACAATCAGCTTTTGGAGGTTTCTGGCAATAAATCGTTGAAGCTTTGCCCTAAGACGAATGAGGTGGTTCCTTATAGATCGTGGCAGGAGGACCACGACGGATTCAAGAGGTACTTTTATGTGGCAGACAATATCGGAGGCATGAAGATGGACAGGATTTGGGGCATTGTGGAGCACAATTCGGGTGTGAACAATGGCCGCTACATGGAGATTCCCACGAAAGCTGAATGAACCTGAAGGTATGCATTGGTGTACCTTGAGAAGCATCCGAGTGCGCCTTCAGCAGCATTCAATGAGCAGTTACTGAGCAGCATTACCTGAGAAGATCTTGAAGGCGAATTCTACTGGCATATGTGAGCAACACGCACCCAACTTGTACATATAAATTGTTGCACACTTGCTCTCTAGTGAATTGATGGAAGGGTCTTTTACGAAGCTTTCTCAGAGTGACCATCTCGGCGAATCCCATTCGTGATAATTTGCATGTTTGTGTTTGAATCCATTACGCAACCCAATCATGGTTGAAGCGTCCACAACTTGACGAAATGGGATGCAGATTTCACAAGTTTGCATCTCCAACTGTCTCCATTTGCGTTTTGGGATCAGGGATAGCTTTTATAGCTTCAATTGATGAGAATGCAAAATTGCCGGGCTGGCTGCTTTGACGTATGGTTTGAAGTCAATATTTCTGATGGTGCGGACCAATTAGAAAGGCACGCTCAAAAGGCGTTAGGAGGAGATCTAGTCAAGAGGATTTGAAGCTCAAATGTACCTTTGAAGCATTTGAACCTATTTTGCCATTTTTTATTTTTATTCTCCGGGGATTAAACCCCGGCTGGATCTACACCCCTCGTCAACACCCAGTCAGATCTTCAGCGCGGCTAAGCGAGAGATCGTTACCCAAATTGGCAAAAGAGTACATTTGAGCTGCTTAAACGGTGCTTCTTTTCAATAATAGCTAAAAACAACTTTTCATCCCCGATGAATGGCATCCACAGAGCCTGCGGTCAGTGGAAATAGAAATTCGTACTGCAGACAGTCACCAACGGCTTATCTAGTTCCTGAGATGTATCAACACTAAAACCAGCAGCGATCTGGAAATATTCCAACCTTACCAAATTAAATATGGGCCTTTTCAATCACAAACCGATCCAGGGGAGCATATCACCCATGGGTCGTGGACCGCCCATAGTGCTGAACCGGGAAAAAGTCAAAGTCTCTGAAGACGAGGAAGCAGAGGACGAGTTACCCAAAAAGGTGTATGCCAAAGAGAAAGCACCGCAGAAAGAGAAGGAGAAAGACAAGCCCGAGACCGAAACTGACAAAAACACTCGTCTCAATGCGCTCTTGTTCAACACGCTGGAGGAGTCCATCGACACGTACCGGCTGGAAAATACCCTGCTGGATCTCTTGGGAAGGCTCTACTTTGACGATTACGACTCTGAGGTTTCCGTAATGTCTCCAGGCCCGCTTACGCCGTCGGGCTCGGAACGGAGTAATACCTCTTTAACGCTAGATCGTGCTGCACAACGTCTACGGTCACCTTCACCTGCCAAACGTCCTCCTCTTCTGCGTTTGAGCTCTTTTGAAAGAGGAGTTTCTTTTGACACTCTTGAGGATAACCACCACAAGGCCATCACGCTTAAGGTGAAGCATCCGCAGTTTCGGTTCCGCAGAAACAACAAAACGTATCTCGTGGGGTACAGTAACGATGTGGAGTCGCTCCGTGCTATTGAGTGGACGCTCCAGGAGATGGTAATCAACGGAGACACGATCATTGTGCTCCAGGTGCTTGACGAGAAAATCTACAAAAGGGTCGACAGCGGGTTGGGAGAGCAGGTGCTTGCGAAGATTGAAAAACTCAATACGCACAACAAGAAGCTTTCGATCGTGTTTGAGGCGGTGATCGGGAAACCGCAAAAGCTTCTCCGCAAGGCCATTGACGAGTACAAGCCGGCAATGATGGTCGTGGGCACCCACAACTACGAAAAGGCCCAGTTGCACCGTCTGAGTCTGTCGCAGAACATAGTCTCTCAGTCTCATCCAACACACACGCCTCAGTCTCAGGCTCATCACAAGCACCGTGGGTTCCTTTCCAAGGCTTCAATCTCCAAATACTTCCTTCAGTATGCGCTCGTGCCGTGCATTGTCGTGAAGCCCATATACTACTACAGGGAGCAGTTGGATACGCCTGTGGAGAACGAGAAGTACTTCCAGAACTGGATCGCCAAAACCGAAATTTCACATACAAAGGAGGAGAAGAAAAAGAGAAACAGGCTCTCCATGGCGCTCTCGCCGTCGCTGTCGAGAAACAGTTCTCAGACGAACTTGGCCGAAATGGGTAATAAAGATCGGGCTTCCCGCTCGGTGAATCTTGATGCACACTTTACCTTTGGGAGTCGTGAGTCCTCACCGTCGCCGGATATAGACACCACGACGCGGGAGTCGAAGACCCACCTGAGGCTCTCACGCTTCTTTGCCCACTAAGGGTAGGACCTAAAAATAGATAGTAATGATGATACATTTGGTACTTGAATGGATGAGTATTTTTTTATAAGCATAGCTCTTCAAGCGTGTGAAAGCTGATTCAAATTACGCATCGGAGGACGGAATCATTTCTTTGTTCGATAGTAGGTAGAAGTCGACTCTGAGCGAATCCGAAGCGATGAAGTTGGTTTACTTGATCTTTTAGTGTATTTTGAAAGCAGTGAGAATTATATCCTAACTCAAAGGTAGAAAGCTGAGTAAGCGTTTGTTAAAGAAGAGTAACTTGTAAACCTGAATGTCTGCTAAGAAGGCTTCGCCAAGATACCGATGTAGGTCAACTAAATTTGCACTATCTCTCTTATCCCAGAAGCAATTCGGTGGGTGTCAATTTGAAACACACTCGATTGGGCCTCGCGACGCTTCCAAATTCTGAAAATTGGCATTTATAAGAAATCAGCGTTCAGATGGATTCGATATCTCGACCGTAGTGAACGCGGAATGCATTTGCAGCCATTCGCAAGGCTATGGCACTGGTACATTAAAAACTCAATGCAGAACTCCAAAGAAGCAATACAATAAATCACTTAGACAAAGAGCAAAAAGCGAATTTTCGTCATCGTTTCATCTAAATTTTTCTTCGTACGTTCGACAAATTGCAGCACATGGGGTAATTCAGTTGTCAGCTCCACGGTACGGCTTTGGAGGTACGGGTGTGCCCATACCCTTTGTTAAGAAGCCCAAATCTAAAAGATCATATCAGGAAGTCAGCTCAAGCCATGAGGTTCGCTACTTTATTTGCTGGCATTGTGGCGGCTTCTCAGCTTCGCTTAATGCACAATGTTTTCGAAAAACCACACTACAAACAAATTCCCCAAAGTCACCACCCGATCGACCTATATCAGTATGAGAACGACTTTGTAGTAAGAATTCCGTACACGGCGGAGTCCTTACAATACATGCAAAAGAACGATTTCAGAATCTGGTCCCGAAATGGGGCCCGGAGAATGCTCGATGTGCAGTTAAACCACACACAACTTGCCCAATTGGGGTCCCAGTTTGACGTTTCCCAGGCGGATGTGATAATCCCAGACTTGTCTCAGGCTGTCTTCGAGTCGTATCCTGAGAAGCAAGACAGAGTTTATATTGAAGAGAACGATTTCGACAAAATGTGTGAATTGTTCTTCAAAGACTACAGACCTCTCCAGGAGATCGATCTGTGGTTGGATGCCCTCCAAGAACGCTACCCTGAGCTTATCAAATTGGAGAACGTTGGAAACACCTACGAGGGCCGTCCCCTTCGCTTGGTGCATCTCAGTGTCAAAAACGAAGATGTAGATCACGAACGGAAGAAGACTATAGTGATCACTGGAGGTGTGCACGCCAGAGAATGGATCTCTGTTTCGACCGTGCTCTATAGCATCTACGCCATGTTGCAGCACTGGGAGAAGAACCCACACGACTCCAAGACCTTGGCCCAATTGGATTTCCTTTTCATCCCTGTGTTGAACCCTGACGGATATGTATATTCATGGGAAACTGACAGATTGTGGAGAAAGAATAGACAGCCAATTGAGGGTGGAGACGAAGGCAGCTGCAGAGGTGTGGATATCGACCATTCATTTGATTACCACTGGACCCAGTCTACGGACTCGGTTTGTGGAGAAGACTATGCCGGTCAGGTACCTTTCGAAGCCTACGAGCTGCGACTCTGGGACCAGTATCTCAACAACACTAATGAGGCGCATCATATTCACGGGTACGTTGATTTACATTCATACGATCAGGAGATCCTCTACCCCTACGCATACTCGTGCGAGGATCAACCAAGGGACGAGGAGAATTTAATTGAGCTCGCCTATGGCATCTCCAAGGCCATTCGCTGGACGTCAGGAAAATACTACGCTGTTTCTCCGGCGTGCCTCGACAAGGACTCCGACCTTCTTCCAGATCTTGGGTCAGGCACGGCTCTTGATTATATGTATCATCAGAGAGCATATTGGGCATACCAATTCAAGCTTCGAGACAGTGGGTCACATGGGTTTTTGCTTCCCGGGAAGTACATCGAGCCGGTTGGTGAGGAAATTGCAGCCGGCCTCAAGTATTTCTGCAAGTTTATCTTGACGAGTGGCGAAGCATTTGCGAAGAAGCGTGATTGAGGTTTTGGAAAGGTGATAGTATCGTTGCCTCTGGAAGGTGACCAGTTCTGAATAGCACTCAATGCATGCAATATGATCTGTACAGTGTATTTTTGGTGTGTTATCTCTACTTCTTTAAAGGGAGGGCCATGCAGATTTGTCTCACTACAATTCACAGGTGTATCATTTTCACAAAAGAGAATATAACAAAAGACGCCTGAATATCTAGCCAATCTGGCGGAGAGATCAATATTATCTTAATTTTGTTAATCAGACGAGGGCGAGGTGCACATTTTGAGATTTTACATAAAATTGCAGCCATTACCCAAAACGTAAAATTTTTAAATGCATACCAAAAATCGAAAAGTCAAAAATATTGAGTAAGACACCGGTAAGGATTTGGTGAGAGTTTTGACCTACTATTAAGTCGCTGCCGAATTCCGAGTTGAAGTTAGATCTCCTACTTATCACCCTTCACTCATCCTGAAGGTTCACCTTACATCGATCGCTCGTGCAGGACGATTGGCAAGCAGTACATTATCAAGATGATTTCCACGTAGAATGATTGTATTTATGAAAAGAAAGCCTCTCAATCTGTCTCTCGCTTGGATAGAAGTGAAAGTTTCGAGGCTTCTTACTTGAATTACAAAGGTCGGCGAGATCTTGGTACGTGTAAGCTTGCACAATCTCAGAGGGATCCCGGGGCGTTTTCATGGATGGATTTCTCTTCACCTCAGATTCATGCTTTTTGCCAATTTCATGTGAAGAGAAGAAAGAGGCTGAATAAATTGGAGTGTGCCTCTCAGAAAACGCTTCTCATGTGCGAGAGACAATCTCTCATCCAACCCACTTCCACGTTGGGTGCTTACTTAGCAAAGAAAGCAAGCCTAATCATCCTGAATACCGAAAAATAGCCTGTATAAATCTTTCTTAGCCTTAGTTCGATACACTCTGGTGTATACATAAGATTCGCAACCATCCCCTCCTCTGTGAGACAATCGAGTGGTAAGTAAGCGTGATGCATAACGATTTTACACAAAGCTCAGAACAGTTGTCGTTATGATCCAAAACAGCCACAATGATCGATAGCAATCGATTGAAGAAAATTAAGAAGGTGGTGTATAATTGAAAGTCAAGAATTGTATGCCTCACTCTGGATTGAGCTACTTCATCAGGAAATGCACTCCAGAGGACTCGTCAGATTGGGAAATTTAGGTTTTTTTTAGCAAGTCAAAACCCTTGCTTCTACTTGATAACGAGCTAGTAGAGATAACTCGAAATTCATGTGTCTTCTGCGAAGCCTAATCGATTTAAGCGACGCACTTGCGTGCTTGACGACTCCAGGCCACGGATTGTCCGAAAGAGCCTAAATAGATCAAAGTATCCCTTGGGGCGCAAAAGGAAAGGATTGCTTGCGAAAGGATTTCATGATTCTCGAAAAATGAACATGAGCTAGATAGTTCTGTAGGGGTTAGAGATGTTTCACAGCCTCCACCGCCACAGGCAATTTCATTGTTCAGGTGAAACCTAGAACTCTTTCAATAACCGGACAAGAAAAGAAAAGAAGAGAGAATGTTTTCGCATCCTCGGCAACGGGATATACTCGTTCATACATAGAAGCAGTATTGTCTTCATGCATTCGAGGTCAAAGTTTATCGGTACATTAGATTGCGCTCGGAAGAGTTTCTTGAATCCCGCATTATTGTGTAGCTTCGATTCTCGTTGACACATTCCACACTTGCTCTTATAGATTTGGCTCTGCTTCTTGTCTTTTTCGCTTATTTGCAATCAAATTTCTCCCTTCAAATTGTCGGTTATGAGTGTCTCACCGGGGAAGCATGCATCGCTAATGATAAGTTTCACAGATTTGATGTTGCTGTTATCAGACAGGTGACAAACGCATATCATCATTTAGGCAACCGATTTTCGCTCTTTGTGTCTTGAACAATAAAGCTTTGAGGCTCAGTTTTGCATCCGATTATTGTGTATATCAATCGTGGCTGTGAAACTCTGATCAGAATGGAGATAAACGGCTTGCAGTGTTTCTTGAAAATCGTCAGATCCCCCATCCTAAGAATTTGAATCATTCAATGAGAATTTTGGTTTGCAATACCATAGCAAACAATGTACAATCTTCATGTGCCAAATTTCTGAACTTAGAGAACCGTGGGTAGGAGTAAGTAGGCGAAGGCGGAATGTCCTATCTTGCATCCACAATTAAGCATGGCTTTGGTGCATCATGTACCATTACGTACCAGTCTTAAAGGTTTGAGACAGTGGAACACAAATCACTTAAATAGACGGTATAGTCTCGAACCCTAATTGCTTTCACTATCACAGAAGCAGTATGTCACCCACAGCGAACGTTTCTGAAGCGGGACCCAAGTCCAATTTCGACTACTATATTCTCAACAATGGCCATAAAATACCGGCAATTGGCTTGGGCACTTACAAAGTGACCGATCCCAAGGAAGCTCGCGAGTCAGTCAAGATCGCCTTGCAAAACGGCTACAGACACATTGATACAGCATCAAGATACAAGAACGAAGAGCAAATTGGAGAAGGTATCAAAGAATCTGGGGTGCCTCGCGAGGAAATCTTCGTTACTACCAAATTGTGGAATGCAGACCACCACGATCCTGAAGGTGCCCTTGACGAGTCTTTGAGAAAGCTAGACTTGGACTACGTTGACTTGTACTTGATCCACTATCCGGTCAACCTTGAGGATAAAGTTCCCGCTCAACCTCACCACTACGATTATCTAGAGACATACAAGAAGATGCAGAAGCTTGTTACTAGCGGCAAGGCTAAGTCAATCGGTATTTCCAACTTCACTAAGGAAAGAGTCGAGAAATTGTTGAGCGATGAAGAAATCACCATAAAGCCGGTCGTTAACCAGATCGAGGCCCATCCTTTGTTGACTCAGCCTGACTTGAAGGAGTACTTGGAGCTGGAGAATATTTTGGTAGAGGCTTTTTCGCCTTTGGGATCGGCTACATCCCCATTATTGGAGAATGCCACTGTTAAACAGATCGCAGAAAGAAACGACGCCACTTCTGGTCAAGTGCTTGTTTCCTGGGCTATTCAAAGAAACACGGTTGTGTTGCCCAAATCTGTCAAGGAGCAGCGGATCATCTCAAACATGAAGACATTCACGCTTCCCAGAGCAGATTTTGAGGCGTTGAACAACTTGAGCCACAAGCATGGAGAACACAGAACATGCAACTTTCCATGGGGTGTTTTCGATTAGAGACGCAGGCTTTTTTATCTGGTATAAAATAGTTAGAATATCGTCCTTATATGCTTCAATTCTATATGAAACTACTAGAAGTCTTTCAATACATGCAAATCTTTAGGAGAAATGGAAAATGTAATCAGGGCCATAGAATAAATTCTAAAACCCTTTTCGGTTTTGCTCGCCTATGTTTTCGAAGAGTTTCCGTATGGCACATTGGACTGAATGAATTAAAGGGACCAGCTGACGAAGGTACATCCATGTTGAAAGCTTCTCGACTGTTTCCATGGTACGTGGTAGAAGTGTGAATTGTTCCTCCTTGTTTGTGACCATTTTCTATCTAGTTACCCACATCAGTTATTGTATAACGAATGTGAACCAACTTTGAAAATTTTATAAATTTGGCATAAGATCACTGAAGTCCGTCAGTTGATTCCTCTTTTTGCTTTTTATCTTAAGTCTCTTTGATGCTTATCTATCCGATCAGATATCCACGCATTGACTGGTGTGGCTTGGGCCAAGGCGAATCATCACACAATAGCCTCTTACAAACACGATAAATTGACCTCAAGATAAATAGCCTCGAATCCTCCAGAACCCTGACTCCCGAACATTTTAAATTATTTCCCAAACCAGTTTACCCAAATGCCCCTCTGGAGTTACCCCAGATTTCCTGCACTGCTCACCACCATCATCGCAACGGTTATTGTTGGGTATAGACAAGTACACATGTCTCCACTGTACAAGATAGTATTGTTGGGAGACTCATCAGTGGGTAAGACTTCGCTAGTGTACCGACTCACTGCCGACAAATTTGACCCGAATCTGCCCAATACCATAGGCGCTGCGTTTATCTCCAAGGAACACAGCAAGGATGATAAGACGGTGAAGTTCGAAATATGGGACACGGCGGGCCAGGAGCGGTACAAGTCCTTGACGCCGATGTACTACCGAAACGCCAAAGAGGCGCTTGTTTGCTTCGATCTTTCGTGCCCGGAATCCTCTTTTGAAAGAGCACGTTACTGGGTCGACCAGCTAAAGCTACTGGGACCCTCAGACATCAAGATCCGTGTAGTGGGCAACAAAAAGGACCTTGTGGACGAGAACCAGGTGGATCTACTGCGTATTAATGAATATTGCAACGACAACGGGGTCCCCATGCACACGACCAGTGCCAAACTGGGAGATGGAGTTATGACCTTGTTCGACAGTATAGTGGGCCTGATAGATCAGAGCTTTTTTGATAATCACAACGACCTGTCTGAATCGCTACCCCAGCCCATATCCTTGTTGGACGTGCGCTCTAGAACTTCTACATGCTGCTGATTATGTGGTCGTTGTCGTCGTTATATGCTAGTTTTTAATCCCTTCAGCTTCCAGTACTCGCGTTTCACGTACTTGTTGTACTCCTTAGCATCCTCCTCGTCGGCGTTTGCAGAGGTCTCGTTCTTCACCACTTCCTCGTCGCTGCCGTTGTCATTGACACTCATGAGCTCTGCCACCAGTGTCTTTGGACCTTCTGGTTTCTTTTCAGCATCAGGTGTGTTCAGTGCAGCCTCCTTGCCATTTGTTGATCGAAGATCAACCACCTTCGCCTTCTTCTGTGGTGGCTCTTCGTGCTCGCTTTCCAGAGTCATGTCTGAAAAATAGTATTTGTCGTTCCCATCGGCACCGTCGCTCTCTTCGTCATCTTCGTGCGAGATGAGAGCGTGGTTGATGACCTTTCCACGATCATCGTTGAAGTCTCTATCCTTTCCACGGTACTTGATGATGTCTCCCAAAATCGATTGGTCAATTCTGTTTCTATAGCTAGCACTGTTGAGCTCGTAACATTTGTCCACAAGTAATTGATATGCGCCACCAAATGCTTTCTTAATGTCACGTAGATTGTAGGACGACCGAGTGATGTTATTGGATGGGTCGGATGGATCTTGGATAATGATTGAGAAGATCCCTCTGCCAGCAGTGAGGACAGGATGTCTCGATTTGTGGAGGTACATGGGCGAGTCATCGCTCGAGTCAATTGCGATGACCAAATCATCATACGAGAAATTGCGTCCATACAACTCAAAAAACTCAATCAATAACGTGCCCAAGTTGTCCATGACGTTGATGTTTCCTGTGGATACACGAGGGTGAAGCCTGAGGAAATGATACACCATGATGATTGTGGCATAGCCACCGAGACCACCCACATGCACATTGTTTAGCTTTCTGGACCGAAGAAATTGCTTCACTATTAGGACCAATTCGCGTAGACCAGGTGTTTGATCCAACCATCTGCGAATTCTTCGGGCGGCATCTAAACCGTTACTTCTCTCAAAAGAGATATCAACGTGGATGTTGAACGTTGGATCAACGAACTTGATGATGGGAACCTTGGCGCTTGCAATGACCTCGAGGTTCTTCGCGAGCTGATTTTTCCGTAGGAACGAAGCAAGTGAATATAGTTTGTTCCTCTGCTCGTAGTCTCCCGTGGTGGAGATGATCACCATGTCTATATCAGATCCCGGCAAGTAAAGGTCTGTAGCACAGGATCCGAAGACGTGTGCCTGCGTCTTGGGCCAGAACTCCGAGATCTTCTTCTTGAGTGAATTGATAAGGGTGTTTCTGTTCGTGATTTCCTCTGATGAAGGTGAGATATAGTTCACAAAATCCTTGATTTCAAGGGTGAGCCAATCAGCGATCTCTTTCTGCTTTGAGTGATCGTGGCCCTTGATCCAAGGGAAGGCCAGTTTGCTTTCCTTGCTTATGTGGTGCTTGCCTGAATTATCATCACTTATTATGCCATCGTCGGAGTAGTTGCCATTGTCCTCGTGCTCAGATTCAGATGAGCTGAAACCAAACTCGATAAAATCTGAACCCTTCACAATGTCATTCTGGGGATTTTCAGCGTCCTCATCGTTGTCTGCTTTGTTCTTATTAGGCTTTGATTCCTCGTCCGAACGGCCCGCATCATCGTCTCCGTCGGAAACAACAACAACATCAGCTTCATCGTGCTCATTGTTATCATCTGAGTCTACCAAGATGATATCATCGTTCTTAGACGAGTCATCGTCCTCAACACTTAGCACTTCGTAATTGGCTTCGTTCTGGGGCTGGTCTGCAATTTGAAATCTCTTCTTCTTGAGCTTTCTCTGCTTTTTCCGAGTCACTGCAGGCTGGACATCTCTGCCTCTTTTTTGACCCATGAGGTTGCAATGAGATTGATATATTTTTTTTTGGAGACCTCATTATCACCAGTCTTTGTATGCAGAGCATCACAAAATATCAGTCTTGATGGCTGCAAAATACACATCGCAAAAAAGCAGAAGAACGAAGCAGGTGTAGAATGCAGGCCAATATAGCGAATTTTCTGACTTCAAAGCAGCGATAGCTAGGCAGCCTAGGTTCATGAGCTTGAGTGCACGCCCAAGCATGACATGCAGCGAGTCTATCATCTCTGAGAGTAGAATTTGACCCAAATGGAATAGAACGGGAGCCAAAACATTGATCTTCACGTTGGTTACTGGCGTGGCAATTGGAGGGGGTTGTCTGACATCCTCAAAGAGGTCAACAACATTCTCGTCATCAAGAGGTTCATCCCCCTTGACCGTGACTTCAGATACTCTTCTGTTCTTCGCAGGAGACAAGAAGTGCTTCCACTTCATCGAGTTCAAATAGTCAAGCACTGTCTTCGAAGACACTTCGAGCGATCCTTCCCCGCCTTTCAATGACATGTAGATGAGAAGCTCGAAATCTTGCCCCACATCTGTGACACCCAAAGTTCGCAGAAGTTTCTCTTCAAACCACGAGTGGAAAGATTTGGGCGTTAAAGTTTGGTACCACCTCGAAATGTCTCTCCTGATCTGCTCGGGGTCTGTCGCATCTGTGAGGAAGCTCGTGAAGGGAAGAGCTCCCGTACAAATGAAGCACAAAATCATGCCAAGCGAGTAGATGTCGCTATTGTAGCTAAAGCTGTTGGCCAATTTCAGCCCACGCCGTGCTTTCAAAGATGACTTTGCATAAGTCCATAATCTCGGGTCCGTAAACTCAATCGTGCCTGTGTTGCCTCTCAGCTCGTTGTTGAGGTCTTCCTCGATCCGTAGCGATTGATCTGCGAGAAATTGCTTGTCGATAAATTTTCCTTCACCAAAATCTGACACAAGCACCTTGGGCATGCTGGCAATAGCCTCGTCGATCTCAGGCTCAGTGCTGAAACGATCGATATTGTACATTTCTGGATCATAAGAAGACTCTAGGAGACAGTTAGAGGGCTTTAGATCTCTGTGTAGGATGCCATGGGAATGCAAGTAATGGACGCCATTGGCGACGTCACGGAAAAGCTTCCAGACTTCGAAGTCGGTGAGCCATCTCTTTTGGCTTTGATTGTCTTCGTTCACGAGCCCCTCGGAGTGATCGTGAGATTTCCGTCTCTGGCGCCTCTTTCTTCTCTCAGCCTCCACCTTCTCCTTGGCGGTCATGAACTGCTCTTTTTGGAAGTTCTTGATGATGAGGTTCTCCAAATGGCCGCCTCCACAATACTGCTGGAGAATGAAAACATAGGGTACTCTGTCACCCATTTTCGAATTGTAGCCATCCTTATCAGACAAAAATATCGTTTCCAGGTCTCGTAGGTCGCCAAGCTCCATCCAGACGTGATTGTATCGAATCAAATTGTTCTCGTTTGCGCCCTTGACAGACAATTCGTACAAAATGAGAACCTCGTTGAGAACCTGGTCCAAGTACACCAGATGGTCACCCACGTTGATTCTCTTCACAGCATAGACACCAAGCTGAATATCCTTTAGGACATGCATAACCTTATACACTTGAGCGTGAGCACCACTTCCCAAGACATACGGTGGGATCTTTCGGAAGAACCGATCAAAATAGCCCTGATTGAAGATGTCTGCGGGCAAGCCCTCAGAGCTCATGTCTCCGAGAACGTTTCCATACGGAAGTTTCGAAAGCATCTTGAAGTACTCATCGTGCACATATTCCGCTGGCATTCCGTGCTGGGGACCAATTCGATAACTCTCCTCCTGAGGAGGGTCCGTAGTTCTCCCAAATGAAGCATTTTGATTGGAAAACTCGCCCTGCAAAGATCCACAGTGAGGACACCGATTGGGCGGAGGAGCACCGTGATGACCTACAGGTCTGTAGAGCGCTAAGGGGTATTCGTTCTCGGAATGTGATGATGTTAGAAGCTGGATCGAGTTATCCTGGTTATTGTGGAGAACAAGAATTCGGTTCTGCGGATCGTGGAAGACAATCTGCTGGTTGTGATCGTAGGGTACAATAGACATTGATCTGCCAAATCAACAGAATTCAAAAGCGCCAATAATAAACCGTTAGATTGTTGCCTTGAATGGTCCAAATCTGTATATGAATATGCGCGCCGCTTTAAGTATGGGGTGCTGCGAATGGTTGCAAAAAAACGCACCACTCAATCAGGCCTTTCTCATTTTCAAGATAAACTCCAACATGGAAGTCTCGAGGGCATATCTTTCTTCTGGGGAGATTTGGGAAAAGCCGTTTTCGGCAATCGTGTTCATGTAGTTGGTCATTTCGCTCACAAACCGTCCTGGCTCAGTAGTCTCTGGCACAACATGTAGACCCCTCGTGGGCAATACTAATTCTCTCTTCGAACTGGGATTTTCACCAATTTTGTCATTTTGCGGTATTTCTGCTGTATTGAAGCCTGTAGGGTTGGCTTGAATCATTGACAGGTTCAAAAAGCTGTCTGAAATGTGCTTCTCGCTTGAGTTCGAAAGCATGCTATCGTCGGCCTTTCGTTCGTGTGAACTGAGACTCGAGTCGACCATCTCCACATCTCCCTCGGCTTTGTCCGAAACTCTCTTTCCCTTCAGGCTCTCCTCCGAATCGCTCACCTGCTTCTCGTTCTTGCTTCTTTTGTTGGGGAAGGAGTCCTCCTCACTGCTGCGTTTGGACCTATCCTGATCACTGTCCGACTTTATTGACAAGCCAGAATCTTCGATGGATTCAGAATCGTTATGGGAGTCGATCGAACACTCGTCTCTCTCGGCCTCTTGAACTTCCTCCGCATCTGCGTTGCTTTCGGTTACTTGGCGTTTGGAGTCAGCGAGTTGAGACACCTTGGCTTTCGCTTCCTTCTCTGAGGTCGGTTCCTCAGAGCTGATTTCCAAAACCTTCTGGGAACAAAGCTCCTCCCGCTCTTTTGCAGCTTGTCTGCGGGTACGCCTTCTGGGAAGCAGCTCAGAGTGCTCGTTCAGAGTGTTTGGTGAATCGCTGGACACAGCAGGCTGCGACTTGGGACTCGACTCCTGATCTGAGGCAGCTTTTGTAAGCTGTTTTGTTTGCTTCAGATTGGCGTCCTTCGTTTCTCTCGTGGTGGTCTCGCGGGTTTCACTGTCCAGTTTATCAGGCTCAGAAGAACTTTGGTTCTCATACACCGAGCCAAACTTCTTATGCGGACTTCTGAGCTCCCTGTCGATGAGGGTTTCCAACTCAATTTGCTGCTGCAGAATCTCCTCGAACGAGGCCTTCTCCTGTGACGATTGAGTCGAGTCTTTTTTCACACTGAGAGCTTGAATCTTGGGATACTTGTTCAAGTTTTCCTTGAATAACAGGGAGTAGTTCAAGCCATTCATATAGGCCATTTCAAGCATCGAATCAATCACACTGTCATCTTCCGTGAGTTGAAGTAAAAAATCTGAGACAAGG
Source organism: Candidozyma ruelliae (assembly GCA_030582895.1). Classification (NCBI taxonomy): domain Eukaryota; kingdom Fungi; phylum Ascomycota; class Pichiomycetes; order Serinales; family Metschnikowiaceae; genus Candidozyma; species Candidozyma ruelliae. The sequence continues at coordinate 810,234 of JAJMHE010000003.1, forward strand.
CTCCCCACCTTCGCTTTGGCCGGCTCTGCTAACTTTGCAACTCTCTGCACAATCTCCTCAAAACAACCTTTGATTTCTGACTCAAATTTGTTCTCGAAGAGAAACGACACAAGATCTTGGAAAGCGTCGTCGTTACTCCACCTTTGCCTAAGAAGCAGCAAACTCGTCCTCTTTAGGTGATCATAAGGTGCATCATGCATCAAGCTTAGAAAGAACTTGAAGATCGGAATGCTCCACTCGCTGATGCCTAGAAGCTTCACCATTTTTTCAAAATCATCTGCTTTGAGGAGAACAATGTGTTGAATGACCCGTTTTGCTATAGCGGCGAAGTCTGATTTGATATTCCGGAAGATCTTACCGGCAATAATCATTTCGGACTGACCCAAACGATTGATCTTTTTGGCGTTGAGGCACTCACAAATGTGTGATTCCAAATCACCCCGGTTATGCTTGTTGTTCAATCTCACAAGTTGATACACAAATTGAAGGTAGTGCTTGTCACCAACAGCACCTTGTATCATAGTGATGATGCCATTGAGCTGTTGACTTGTGTAGTTCTGTATGCTATGAACAAGCAAAGCCTCATAGCAGCTCATCGCCTCAAGATCTGAATCGATCATCAAGTTCTGTGATCCGAAAGTGTCGTTCAAATTGACGATAAGCTTGAACAAGGAATCGTAAGATATTCTGCTGTTTTTACTCAAACTTTCCAAGGTCACGGGCATGCTATCAATAATGTCTCTTGTAACGTCAGAGACTTGTACCTCTTTTCTCGTGAAAAGCTTCAAGGTATTCATAAACTTGTTCATGATGTTAATCTTCGATTCTGAGTCTAGTTGGGCCAGCTTGAACACCAAGGAAAGGATCTGCATGACTTTGTCGAATCTCAGGAATATCCAGCGGGGATTGACTGAGTGAATTTCCAGGAGCTGAACGCTCTCATTTGAGAGGCAGCGAATGCTGCTGAAAGCTTTATCATTGGCTGGGCCAGTAGGCCTGATCAAACGGTCCAATATGCTCAACCCTAAGCGATGCAAATATGCACTGGAGGTATCCTTCTTGAAGTAGAAGTTGGCAAACACAGGGGAAATGATCTTGTCCCAAAAGATGTCTTGCAACTTCAAGGACGTTTTGCCAGGATAATTGAGAAGGTTGTATAAAATCGTCATGAAAGAGTTGTGGAGAGCATCTATTATCTCGCTCTGGCTTTCAATCGAAGTGATGTTCACGAAGATGTGAATGAGGAGCTTGATCTTGGTCTTCAAGAAGTCTTCAATCGATTGGTTTCTTGACGAGTCTGCAAGAGACTTTTCAGAGAACGAATGAGATCTGACTTCCCTCAACTCCACGCAACAGATCTTGTAGACTATCACTTTCCAGGATGAAATTGCTATAATTTTGGCGTTCATGTCCAGCTCATTGAAGCAGGTTTTGTGTACCTGGAGCCATTTCGTGAGGTACCTCCAGTTTTCTATTCCGTTCTCGAATTTGCCGCAGAGAAGCGTCATGCCAACCCAGATATCCATTGCAAACTTGTGATGACCATTCTGAATCAACTCGATGAGACTCTCAATGACATAGTCAATTGTCAAAGTAGAGGGTGTGGTGGAGATCGAAATAAGATTATTGGACGTGAAAGAGCTTTGAGATTGTGGTAACGGAGACTCCAAGAACTGGCGCCCAGCAAAGCATATGTCTGTGTTATCGAGAAAATTTCTAGCCGCTTCCAATAAAGCAGTGATACCGGATGAGACCACCTTGGTATATAATGGGAACATGGTATCACAAAGATTGAGAACGAGGCTGACGAACCAAAGGTGAAAGTTCTTGGCCATCAAGTTAGGAAAGTTCAGAATCATGTTCTTCAAAGCGATGAACTTCTCGTTAACGAGACTGGAGGAGCCAAAGTTACGGATATTTAGCAAGGCTGATAGCATTTTCTCCAGAACTGGATTTGATGGGTTTTCAAAGATGGCCCGTCTTCTCTTCGGGGCAAAGTGGCAGTCCTTGATAATACTCAAGTATGGCAAGACCAACGACTTGGATATCGTGGGGTCCACAATCTGGTCACAAGTATGGCTATAAAGCCATTGGACGTCGCTGATAGGAATGGATCTGTTCACAGAAGGCGACATGAGCAACTGAGCGGCGAACTTCAAGGCCTGATTAAGCACTCTGGATTGAAACGGGTTGTTTCGTGTGGGCGAGAGCTTCACTTGTTGAGGTTCTTTGCCGTGAAGAGCGTCCTCGGTTGCAAGAATATCTCTCCTCACAAACAGAATAGCTTCTTTTATGTAATCCGAATTCAGACGGGGCTTATACCTTGTGGCCTTTTCGGTGTGTTGAAGCCATGGAGCATCACCACCCAAAAACAATTCAGCCAAAACGGTGGCGTCGTTGAATTTGCAAACCTGGTTCAAAGTGGCGTAGACCTCAAATTTGCGGCTGAAATTGACGTCTTTCAACACTTCCATGCACCCATCTACGAGTTGAGGAAGATCGTTTGAGCGAGGTTCAAGCTGGATAATTGTACCGGGCTGCCAGAATGACGGATTGTTAGGCGAATGAAACTCCGTGGAGAAAGAATGCAGAATGGAATGGGCCGTTTTCATCCACATGGCCGAGTTATTCGGATCGAGAGGAGACGAGTCGCCCATTAAGTTTCCCGAGTTCTTCAAAATCGACTTGCGGGGCGTTTCCATCGGTTTAGTAGGAGAGCTGGGCACGACATCATCCGAGAATGTAACAATCTTTCGTTTACTAACTGGTGAGGACATAGGCTGCATTGTTTCATGGCGATTTTCGGAGGATCTGATCGGAGACAGATTCAACTCTGTAGGTGCCGTATTGATCGTGAGCTCTCTTCCCCTCGGAGAAGGACGTCGCCTTTTCGAGCTGGGCAAGGGTGATTCTTGTTCCCGGTTCTGTCTCTTCTGGGGCTGGTTTTCTTCATCGGCAGTTAGATCTATAACCGGAGACCCTTCTTTGGAGCTGGAACCGCTTTTTTTGTTCAGCTTTCGGCGTCTAGGGGTAGAACGACTCGAAAAGGACGAATTTGACGACTGCTGCTGAACCAGAGATCGCGTTCTGGGGCGATTTGACTTCGATTGTGCGGTTTGGGTCGGATTTTTCTGGTTTTTTGGCGGCAGAAAGCGAGGAATCTGGGCTCCCTCTAGTTTCAGCGACCTCGGCGGGTCGTTTGACACCACTGTGGTCATTTTTCGGCTTTTGTAGTATTGGGTGTAGATCTAGTATGTACTATACTTAAAGTGGTGATGGCCCTGAACGCGTACTACATAATCGCTAGAGACGCATTTGGCGTACACCAGGACACCCCAAGCGATGAAGGTACTCCCTCCCAATTCTATTGTTCTTTACCTTCCATTTTCAAAAATTTGGGAATTACTCAGTTTTGGCTTTTTTGTGGCTTTCGATCTCCTCTTCTTCATCTGGGGACCTCGCCCGCTTCTTCGATTCGGGAGCCTCATTATCAGCCTGAGCATCTGATTTTGCAGCCAAATCAGGTTCTGCCTCGTTCTGGGTCTCAGGTTCATTTTTCTCCAAATTCTCCTTCTCATTGTCCATTTTGTTGTCCTTCTTCTTATTCTCGAGTTCCAGAGGGTCGAGCAACTCGCCAAGCTGCAACCACTGCTTCAGACGTGCCTCCTTGAGCTGCTTCCAAAGAAGTATCGTTTTCTCCTCGAAAAGCTCGTTTTCCTTCTCCTCGTCGCCTTGCTCGTGGGCCTCCTCGATCGACCTTTTTAGTTCCCCTATTTTCTGAGCGTAGTCTTGCTCCTTGGTATTGCTTCTCTCAAGCAAGTGCAAACCCGTCTGAGTCTTCATTTTCCTCGAAAGTTGGGGTGTTGCGTGTGTGTTGAAGTATCTCTTGCTCTTGAATGCAAAAGCAGATTCGAGTTTAGCTTGCGTGCTTGCCAACTGCTCGTCGCTCAATGTCTTATCCGTCAAAAGTGGCTTCCCGCTGCTGTCCTTTCCGTATAAGAGCCAGGACCACCAGTGAGCCTCAGCCAACGAGAGATTCTGCAACAAGTACGACAACTGCGAGTCCCATAGGCGACATTGTCTTACGATTTCCTTCTTGTTCTTGAAAAAGATTTTGGCCACGATCTCGGGCGTGCTGTCGTCAGAAAGATGCTTGATATTGGTGGGAGCCTCTGTAGACTTCAAAAGAGCACGCTTATTCGTAGCCAGAAGCTCAACAAAAAAAGAACACACGAGGTAAATCTGAATAAGCAAAAAGCGGCGAAATGGGGACGAGCCCAACTGCTTGAGCAACGTTCTCTGGTCATCTCGCATTATGTCATCGTCTTTCTTCTTGTCAAAAGGAGCGAGCCAGTAGTACTCTGGGAAAAACACGATTCTTTTCAGCTTTTCAGTGGCTCTCAAAATCTCAGCCTCCAGCTGAACCGGCAACACTGCAAAAGTGTCGGTGCCTGGGTGTCTCCTTGCGTACTTTCCCTCCTGATCTAGAAGATACGTCGTCAATTTGTCCAAAGAGTCAGCCATGTCTCGGAGGTTTCTAGGCGATTTGAGGAAGAAGTATGGGTTGCGCAGCAACTTGTATAGCGAAAGAACATCTTGAAGTAGGTAGTCGTCGTCGGTCATTTTAGCAGACCTTGTCACTGTTGGCTCTTTGTTTTCACGATTGGCAATGGCGAAATACTTATTGAGGCCCGTCAGATCGTCAAAAGAAAGCATGTTCGCCAAAAACATACGCACACGGGCGTGGAATTCATCGTTGAATGTGTCTTTGGCATAGGAATCTAGTTTCTTCTGGCTGTTACGAATGTAGTACTTGTCAGTAAGGCTGTTGCACAAGCCTAGAAGAGCAATTCTGTGCAGCGTTACGCTCTTGTCGAAGACCTTGGTTTTAAGAACCTCTATCCGCAGCTCGAGGAAGTCCCAGAACTTCGATATGTGGTTTGTGGAGATTGCAAAAAGCGAGTCCAGTATTAGCTGGAGGAGCGTGAAGAAGTCTGATTTTGATGCTCCGTCGTGATTCGAGTGAATTTGGTGAATCTGCCATTCAAGAAGCAAAGAAAGCTTGCATATGGCTAGGACGTGTTGTTCTGGCAACTCGCCATTTTGCAAAGTCTGATCAGCGTGCTGGATTTCTGAAATTAGACGGTCAACAGCGTTGCTCAAGCCGGAGAGAGCAACAAAATCCCTAATTTGTGACTTAGCAGTTTGTTGAGCCTCGGAATCTTCTTCAAGCGTTAGAACCTCTTTGAGGTCTATCTTTTCAAGAATTGAGGTGATCTGGGGTGCTTCGGGATGCAAGCTGAAATCGAAGGGAGTGTGAAGAAAGCTTGGTTCTAGTTCCACATTAGACAAGAATTTCTCTAGAGCCTCGGCAACTCGGCCAATTGGCTGTTCAAGTGCCATTGCGCAGTTATATGATGTCTTTTCAGATTCGCACTTAGATATGTTGGTAGAAATGGTGATAGCGGATGAGGTCAGAACTACTCGAAGCGAAAGAAAAAAAAAAAAAAAAAAAACACTGCCAAATGAAAAATTCCATTGAATGAGAAATTAGAGCTACCAAAGGATTCAACTTTGCAATCTCATTTGCAAATGCATTTGGGAGACCTGGACACTTAGTCTTGCTAATTTGCAGCCAGTCAGCTCAATGGAGTTTCAGCTACTGTGATCATCTTCAAAGTCCCTCTTCTAAGAAAAGCATCAAATTGAGAAGCTTGAGCGATCCTTTAATCATATGAGATGCGTGAATTCCACCAGTTCACCAAAAATCAATGGCTCAGCTTGACACTACCTTGGAAATGGCATTCTCAACCTCCAAAAGTCAACTTCCATGCCCACCCTAGCTCATGCAATTAAAAAGAATCATTGCAGTCGGTTAGCCGCTTCAATTTGCTTCGGAGGAGATGATATGTGGTCCTCCGTTGAAGCCAGTCCAGAAGATGCCATATAACTCGACAAGACGCCATGTCTTAATCAGATCCTTGATATTCTTGATTGTCTCCATAAAGTGACAAGAATGCTAGTCTATTCTTAGGAGGAAGCTGTGGAGTGACCGTCAAACTAGAAAAGGACCTCATGTGGTCAAAATCATCAACTATCTGACATCTCATAACGAGAACCCCAGGACTCCATCGTGACAGTCAATTGATACACCCAAAGTCTCATCAACACCTCAAATCAAAACTCGATCTTCTTCGACCGCAACTTCTTCTTGTCCGACTGCTTCTTCTTCTGCAACATCCGCTTCTCCTTGCTCACCTTGGCCAACTCCTCCCACTTGAGCTTGTCTTCCTCGCTGACCTCACCCTCAAAATACACCGTGTCCCGGATTTCGTCAATCAACTTCTTGAAACAGTCAGCAGTGTTGTCCTCCCTGTTTCTTGTCCTGTCACTCTGAATCAACAACCCACCCAGCTTGGTGTGGTAGCGGATGCCTTTTTCGGCCAATTGCTCCAAAACGGGTTTTGGAATCCAGTAGCAGAATTGAGGATTTAGCCACCTGTCTGGGGAAAGTGCCACAGTAGCCTTGGACGAGGTTTTGTTCACCTTCTGGCCTCCCGGCCCCGAAGATCTACTGTACGTGATTTCGAAAACGCCTCGAGGAATCTTCGGCTCCATACTGAGCCATTTTCGGGCAGCCTCGATCTCGTCACGACTGAAAGAAGCAAACCTGGCCCACGTGAGAAGGCCCGGTCGGATCATTAGAGAAGAGAGCATTTGAAAGCAGCTTCAGCTATTATTGATGGGTCGTGTACATACCATAAGTCCAATAGTTTTTCTTCAAAAACCTAGTTCAGGCTCTCCAACACCTTTTCGGCGGCAGAAACGTCCACGGACGTGTTGTCTGGCTCGACAAATGCCTTGGTCACCTTGCCGTTTTCTACCAAAACGGCGTATCTGCCGGATCTCTCGTTGCCAAAGATCTTGGAGGCATCGAAAAGCACATCCCAGTCTCTGGAGAACTCGCCCCTTGAGTCGGCCAAGAACTTGATTTGGTCACTTCCGGTGGTGTGGGAAATGCTCTCGCCCCAGGCCTTGGTCACAAAGGGGTCGTTGACAGCAATAACGTAGAAGTGGGTGAAACCCTTGTCGTTGAACTCACGGAGAAGGTTGAAGTAGCCTGGCACGTGAGAAGCAGAGCACGCAGGAGAGAAGGCACCAGGAACACCAACAATGACAGCCTTGTTGTTTCCGATCTCCTCGGCCAAGTTGACAGTGTTGCCTGGAGAACCCTCATACAAGGGAGTTGAGGGAACGGAGTCACCGACCTTGACTGCTCTGGCGGCAGAGGCAGAGAATGATCTCGTGACCAAGGTGGAGGCACGTGGCAATTGAGCTCTGGCGATAGACTTGAACATGGGAAATGGGGTAGTTCGGGTGACTTGATGAGATTGGGGATCTGGCTGATTTATATATGGGGAGGTGGTTATGTGCAGGTGGGAATCAAGGAACACCGGCAACCAGCGGGAGAGCCGGGGGAAGGGAGAAATAGAGGTTAAGATTTTGATTATTATGTCTTCAAGATGACAGCGAGCGAGAATTTTAGGGGAATTCTGCTTTGGGTGGTTTTGCAGGGTAATGGAGGGTGTGCTACTATGGCTGCGAAATATGGATAGCAACCACCACAGTGAGGTCTAAAGCGCCCGAGGAAGCTGTTTTTTTTAAGTTTTGAAGAGAGTCAGTGTGTTCTGTCTCAATGTCAGTTTTTGATCAGATTCATGCAATCTGAGTCTGAAATCCACGAAAGCACAGAGCTGAGAGTGCGCTCTTCAGGGCCTTTATGAATGACCAACCAATTGACCATACTTTTGCCATACTTTGGATAAAAATTTTGTAAAAAGTGTTTTATTTTGAGTCTATATATCGAAGAATAAGCTTATAATTGGGCATGCTTGTGTAAATCCAGATTTCATGAAAAACTCTCACTATCGGTGATACTCAGCTTGCGTCTCCATTCCCCAAAACTGGTGAAGCACCAAATCTCCTTAATTGAAGTAAGATCACTTAGATAGGATCAAAACCATCAACCTGTTCACGAATAACTTCAAAGGCCTTTAGCCTCCGTATTGTCATGATACCGGCCCTTCTAATTGACACACGTGACCAGATTCACGCTTTTCCAATATAGAAATTCGACATTCGAGCACTTCAACCCATTATGACTGACATGGAAACCCAAATCGGAGGCAAAAGAGCCCTAGATCTCTACAAGTCGACTCTCAATTTCAACGTTATCAGCAGATACGACCCAAAAATCAAGCAGCTCCTATACACGACGTCACATTGCGTGGTATACAAGTTTGATGAAAACCAAGAGTGGAAGAAGACAGAATATCAGGGAACGATAGCCCTTTATCTCAGAGAATTTCAGCCTCCAGTTGCAGGCGAGCGTCTCGACTTGGCACAGCTCCAAAGGCTTTTTTGCTATGGTTTGATCTTGTTGAATCGTCTGAGTCCTGAATGCTTTTCCTTGGGCCTTCTTCCAAATAAGGTGACAAAGCACTATTTCCCCAATGGAGTCCTGGACAACGGCGTTTTGGAAATGGACGTTGAGATCAATGATAATTTGATCATAGTGAAGGATCTTTTGGGAGACATCTACGGCTTGTGGGTGTTCAATGAGGTTGATCGCAAGAAGTTGTACCAGCTTTTGGAGTTCTGTCTTAAGAACGAGGTGACGATTGGAGCACCAGGACTGACATAAGGGGTCATCAGAATGAGGGAGGGCGATTCAAAAGATGTCAAGGAATAGATATTTCGTCACTGTTGAAGTCCCTTACAGCGCCATGAGACGCCATGAGCAGTGCAAAATATCCACATATACAGTTGCGATGATAAAGGCAGGCCGTCAAACTGAAGAATTTCGGTGACTGGCTCTTCTTGATTCGGTTGACCTAACCATGAAATCTTCACTCTGAGTCAAATTCTGAACTGTGCATCGAGAAGCTGAACTCTTACAATTCCAATTGCAATCAGGCATCTAAGCTTTCATATTAATTGAGCCGATCATTTTGTTCGCTGATAGCCTCATTTTTGAGGTTTATAGGTGTACTTAGCATTTGGGCCCGTGCCCGAGCCAAAGTTGGTAAACGACAGCCAGGCAGTATAGAACATGCCTTCTATTGAAGGCTTTGAAGAATCTCCCGATTACCTGATTTTTGGGCCTGTATTCTTCATATTATAATATTGCGTGGGGTACCTCACTGACATGCCTCAACTCTTCGCATGCACGGCACTCCAACCGGTAATAGACGTTAAATACAACCCAAAAGAAACGTAAATTCAGCCTCGTCTCCCTCCCCCACCTCCTCTTTCCTCCCGTAGCATCACCATTTCTGCCTACTTTTGGTGGTCGCGCACGTGACCGATTTCGATAATCCCAATGAAAATATACAAGACACTCTCTAGCTAGTGGAATCAGCCATCTGACAGTTCACCCTTCCTCCCTGTTGCCAAAGGATTTGAGCATTCCCTCATTATCCGCACGTCACAAATACCCGGATTTTGTCCAATCGGTATTTTTTGACCGCCTCGACTAGAGTTAAATAAGAACCCATTTGACCCCTCGAAAACCATGCTAAATTCCTGGTCCGGGTCCAGACCGTCAGCACAGCTGTTGCAGGATCTCAATCCACAACAGCGTCTTGCACTCCAACAGCAGCTACATAACCAGCAGAAAAATCTCGCTCAAGATGGTCAACACCATAACCCTGCCATGGGATCACCAGGAAATATGCAGAGTCAGGTTTCCCTGCAACAGCAGCAACAGCAGCAGATGATTCTTCAGCAGCAGCTAAAACAGGCTCGAGAAAGACCTGGAGGATACCACTTTGCTACGACTCTGGCGGAAATCTTGAAGAAGTACTCGAAGTACCCTCCCTCGCTAACCTTCCATATATACGAGAACCACTTTCGTTTCAACAACACCCAGGACTCCAACATGATACCCAAGGACAGTCCCATGGCCAAGTCGTTTTTGCATCACATTCTCAAGGAGGAGATTCCGCTGGAAATGACGGAATTGTTGAAGGACTGCTCTGTCAAGTTCTACGAGGGCTGCATCATTCTCCAGGTTTACGATCACCGTCTGGAGGGCGGATCGAAGGAAGACGAAAGCGGCAAAAAAGGGCAGCTGTCGCCGCAAAAAGAGAAAAACGGCGCCATCAACGGTGAAGCCAAAAAGAATAACCAGAACCAGGACCAAAGCCCCAAGAGCCAGCCTCAGACGCAGCCCAAGACATACAGAACGCTTTTGCGGCCCACAGCGCTCTCTCTATACTACGACTTGCTATATCACACCGATCTGGCGCTCACGAAGTTCACGGATACCATCGCTTTGCAGATTGAGCTGGAGATTCTCACTTTGACCAATAGAAAGATAAACTTGAGTGTGCCGCTAAATCCATACAAGCAAGACAAGGCGCTCATGCCTTCTCAGGAGTACCCGAAGAAGGTTTGGGACGAAAAGACCGGGGACTGGAAGATGGTACACTCGCACCGTGAAGAAACACATAGAGAGCAGCGCAAGTTGCACCAAGACCAGCTCGTCATGCACAAGTCGTCCGAGTACGAGGAGCTCATGTTCTTGTTGTCGAGAAAATACAAAAACCCCTCAGAGAGCACTTCAGAGAACAAGCTTGTGGTCGTCGGGCCTTCGAGCCACAGCACTTCAGATGCAGTCAGTCTAGAAGGCAGCCCTTCGGTGTTGCCTGCTACAAGTACAGCCAACGGAGCAACTGGAGGCGGAAGCAACAGGGCCTCCATGACACCCAGTGGCAGTGGAGACAGAATCCGCAACGACAATGCTAGTAGTCTCAGTGCAACTGCGTCGATGCTTGCGGGAAACTCCTCAGGCCAGTTTATGCGTTTGAGGTTCATTGAGGAGATCCGCAAGCGCAAGGAGAGCCAGAAGGCCCAGGCCAGTGCCAATGTGGCCACTGCTGCTGGACAGGGACTTGTAGCATCTCAAGCGGCTAGTGGAACGGCTTCTCCTGTTCCATCTTTGAAGAACGGCTCTATCAATGCTGGAGCCGCTGCGGCCAATTTGCAAAGACAGCAGCTGCTTAAACAGCTGGCACTGGCCAAACTCATGCTGGCTCAGCTTCAGCAGCAATTGCAGCAACAACAGCAACAGCAGCAGCAGATCCAGCAGCAGCAGCCTCCACTTCAACAACCTCCGCAACAAATTCCTCCACTGCAGAACCAAGCAGCCCAGCAGCGTTACTGGCAGCAATTGCAACAAGCCAAGCTTCAGAAGCAGCAGCAGCAGCAGCAGCAACAACAACAACAGCAGCAGCAGCAAAGAGCGCCTCAGTTCAACGGAGCCAATGCTGGGTCAGTGGCCGTGCCTCCCGAGTACCAGAATCCACAGTTGCAGAAGAACATGATGAGACAGAACATCCCAGTGAACCAGGCCATGAGCCCTACCATGAACCCTGGCATGAGCCCCACCATGAACCAGGGCATCCCGCCAGGCATGAACCAGGCCATGAACCCGAACATGGGATTGAGCCCCAACATGGGCAATGTGGCTGCAAACCAGAGAGTGAACTACAACGGCATGCCGCAGAACATGAGTCCGCAGATGGGCCAGGCCATGAACCAGCAGAGACAGCAGCAGTCGCAGTCTCCAGCACCCAACCAGGCTGCCATGACAGAAAGAGCCAAGCAGCTCAGACAGCAGCAGTACCAGCAGCTCCAGCAGGCCAGACAGCAGCAGCTCAGACAACAACAACAACAGCAGCAGCAGCAACAACAGTCTCAGGCTCAACAGCAGCAGGCCAAGCGTCAAAAAGTTGGGCAGGCTCAGATGAATCAGCAGCAGTATGCCCAGGCCCCAATGAGCCAGATGGGATCACAGCCTTCGTCGCAAATGGGCACTCCCGTGATGCAAAACGGCACGGCAGCAACGCCTCGGATGGGCGGTTTGGCGCAAACTTCGCCTCAGATGGGCCAGCAAATGAACCCCATGGCCCAGCATGGCCAGGCCCCAAGACCTGCCACCCAGCCCGTTGGCAATGCTGCTGGAGGAAGTCAGCAGTCTATTTCGCAACAGCAGCAGCAGATCTTCCAGCTTTCGTTGTCAGCGCAGGAGCAGCATGTTTTCAAGCAGTTGCAGGCAAGAATGAACACTTTGGTCCAGATGGGAAATACCGGGTTGGCGCCCAACAAAAATAGACTAACGCCTCAGCAGCAGCAGCACGCCATGCAGCAGGCCAAGCAGATCCAGCAGCTGTTGATGCAAAAGTTCCCAACTTATTTCCAGCGTCTCCGCCAGCTCCAAGTCCACCAACAGAGACAGAAGGCGTTGCAGAGGCAACAACAACAACAACAACAGCAGCAGCAGCAGCAAAACACGCCTCAGATGGGTAACATGGATGCTTCCATGTACTCACAAAACATGAATATGACACTGCCCGCTATGCAGCAACAAATGATGAACTCTCCGGTCATGGGCCAGATGAATAACATGCAAGGCCAGATGAAGCGGTGAAAGGTGTTATTTATCAAAACGAACCACTCACGTTGTACAAGAATATTTAGGTTTAATAAATCAGCAAAAGGAATGTGGTGTAGGGATCACAAGATTATCGACTCTCGACATAAAATGATTCGGTCAATGTTCAAGACAAAGGAGTTTCTACTTAATAAATTTCCTGGTCAAAGGTTTAGTTAGACAGGAGTCGTGATGGATATTAATTTGAAAGGGTTTTTGTATTTGCAAGAGCTATTTGGCTCATTAAAACATCAAACTATAATAATGGTATACGGAACAATGATTCACAAACCGAAGTTTGATATTTGAAGGCATTGAAATATTGCAAGACTTTGACAACGCTAAACAATTTCCCTTTCATCAATAAAACAACGAAATTACCCCTACATGTTTAAGTATAATAAATCATCAAAACATAAAACTATATAATCTACCTCGAGGATCACTGGTTCTCGAGCGACTTGCCATAAGCGATCAATGCAGCAAGGGTGCCAGCAACAAAGAAAGCGCCTTTTCCAAGCTCTTTGAGAACAGTGGCAGCAATCCGCTTGCGTTTCTTAGGCAAAGGTGTAGATATCGTGCTGGCAGACTCGGCTTCCGGAGCATCGAGCTCTGCTTCATCATACGACCTCTTCTTGCTGCACGAACAGGATTCGGAAATGTCGGACGCCAAAATCTTGTTCTGAGACTGATCTTTCGAGTCAAAGCCACCTTCGCTCGATGCGTTCTCGGACTCGGTCACCTCGTGCCTGCCGGGGTCACCGATCCTCACTTCGAGCTCCTCAATCTCGTAAACGTCGTCTTCTTCCTCTTCTTCAGACTCCGTCATGTATTCTTCACTCGATTGGACGCAGTCCAAACAGCCCAGTTTAGTTACGCGGTAGTAGTAGCTTGTTTCTTCATCGCAGGAGGAGCATCTAGAGAGCTCGCTGACTATCAGGTCAGAGTCCTCGGAATCCTCGTGGTCTTCAACTTCCTCAGCTCTCTCTGCTACCTTCACATCTTTAGGTTTCTCCTTCTCCTCGATCACGTCGTATTCTTCGACAATTGCCTTTTCGACTTCCTTGCTCTCGTGCTCGTCACTAGAAGGATCGTCGTAGTTGTAGTCATCAGGCTCTGCGCTGAGGAGGATAGGAGAAAGCGGCTTGTCAGGCACCTCCTTAACCTCATCTTTCTCGGAAACTTTCTTAGACTCAGTTTCGAGGATTGGCTGCCCAATGGTCACCTCTTTGACAAACTTCACCTCCTCAGGAGCCTCATCGTCAGAGAATATATTGGTCTGCGACTCTCCTGCCTCGTCAGTGGGTCCAGCGCAATAAACGCCATCATCTTCACACTCGGGGGTACGGGTGAAATCGGAGTCATGCCCTGAGCTGTTGGTTCTATTGAAAGCTTGCATGGGGACCAAGCTCACTTTGCTGTTGGTGAGGTCAATCTCCACTAAAAACTTGACATGCACCATGGGGTTGAGGATCTTCTCCAAGGGGATGTTCTCAGGAAGCAGCGTATTTTCCCTCCACGACTTGACAATGCTTGCAGGGCGGTTCACAACGAGACCCACAACGTCTCCAGTCTTCAAAACGTGAGGCTCTTCCACTGCAATCAACACATCATTGAGAACCGTCCCAAACGTGGAGCCTGTGTCTTTGATGTAGAAAGCGCCGTCTTTCTTGTATATGGCAGCATGGATTCTAGAAATATGGCGGTTGATGAAAAGGAAGTTTGTGTTTGTGGCACTTCTTTCGGGGTTTGTCCTCAGAGCCCTCCCAATCACCTGGGGCTCATTCTGGACTGTGCAACTTCTTGCAATATGTCTCAACATGGCAAGGAGACTAAGCGTGCTCGGTGTGGTGAACGAAAACGAGATTTCTGGTTATTCTTTCGATAATTTGTAGGAAACTCTGGCAATCTGGTCAAAAATGCTAAAAGTGTGTAAGTGTGTTCCAGTTTCCCCTTATCTCAGGAGCTTATCGTGTCAGGGTTTGCCTACACGCAGGAACAGATCAATATAGTTGGAACCAAAGAATCCGAACTTGATAGCAAAATGTAAAAAAGACGGCTGTTTTGGATTCTTTTGAACTGACCAATTGGGATTGAACGACAAGATCTCGAATAAAGCTTAAGTGGAAGAAGCGAGAATAAGAAAAGTAAAGTCGCGATTCTCGGGGGCAAGGGGAAGTGCCCCATATTTATACCTCACAGTTTTAACTTATGCACCCTCAGGCAGGTTTGACAGAAGAGGTTGAATTCGAATCTTTTACGATCTACGTTGTAAGACTCGAAGTGATGTCAATTGATATCTCTTTATAGTATATTTTTCTACAAAACTTGGGGGGATTTCGGCGGGTTCGGAGTCTCCTGGTTAGGAGCCCTGGCACAGACCGTTTGCGATAAGCCCTGAGAGAATTGGTCCTGGAATGCTACAAGAGGCAACGAGACAATGGCCAATGTTTTACAAATCGAGTAAGTGGAAGCTTTTACAGACTGAAGCGGTTTTCACATTTTGTGTAAAGTACGATATTACCTTCGAATGACTGAGAAGTCATGCCTCAGTAGGGAAAGCCATATATGTGGTTTTGACTCCATGCAGAGACATCCAAAGCTTTAGGGCCAATTGATGACTCTAACGTCAAAATGAATAAGGTGCGAGATATCTTGCTTTTCTTAACCAGAGTCAGAAGCAGACTATTTTGATATTCTCAATGGGGCGAACTGAACCATATTAGCAGATTTCAAAAGTATCTGTACCCACCATTTTCAACCCACTCAAGCTATAACCTTCTTCATACCCCGTGGAGGCTCGAAAAGCTTGGAGAACTCCGTACCCCCATCCGGAGACGGAGGAACCTGCAACCAGTTGAGACTATCGTACTCTGCTGTCCCGTCAATCAAGTGAAAAGCGTAGGCGTATCTCAGTTTGTTCAGACGGTTTTTCTCCGACTTGTGGAGCACCGAGTTGTGAATGAGAATCAATGATCCTGCCTTGCACTCCACGAGCTTGTAGTCCTCGTCTCTGTCCTCCTGGGTAGCCTCTTCGTGCTCCACAGGAATGAAATTACATCCCTTTCTTCCTTTATCAATTTTCACAAAGCGTTTCGTGACGGGCACGGTCTTGTGGGTCCCTGGATTGTAAGACAAACAGCCATTTTCACGTGTGCAATCCTCGAGTGCAAACCAGAATCCAAGCGCTGACTGTGGTTTCGTGAACAAGAAAGTGGCATCTGTGTGTGGAGGAACGGCGTTATCACGACTGGACGAGGCCTCCGAAACGGGGTTCTTGAAAATCAACATACTCTGAAGAACACGGGGGTCCTTAAATCCGAGATCTCGGGCAACAGACTGGACCTTTTCGTCGAACGTGATCTCTTCAAATACTGGGTCCTTCATATGCAAGCCATGGCCTATCTTGTTGATGGCCTTCTCCTTCGAGAACTTCAAGCTTCCGTCGTCGTTGAACGCATCGGTGTCGAAAAAATATGATATTTTGTCGGAGGAGTCAAAAAAGTACTCGTCTCCCACATGGTCGTTGTCTCCGGTTTTGAACTGGGTCTTGGGATGCGATGCTGGGTCGAAGTGCGAAAGAAGATCGTGCGACCGGTCCATGAGCATCTTGATCTGCTTTTCTGACAAAAAGTCGGGAATACATAGCATTCCCTCGTTGTTAAATGTCTCAATCTGGTCTTTACTTAGTCCAAGCATAGTAGTTGGAAGTGGAATATGCTGATAAGAGTGCGGAATCAACTACCCCAGATGAGGCAGTGTACAGGCGAGAAGCATTGGCTGCAAAATTCTTTTTAAATAAATTATTATGGTTACTGAGAATAGGAATTGAATATTTAGCCTTTTTACTACCTCTGATCACCATACACAAGAAAATTTATATCGACGATAGTTTCGTGGGGCACGTTCACACGAACATCAGAGGCTTTAACCACTACGCATACTTATCAGTGAGCCATCCTATCAGCGTGTTTGTAAATCATGGCTGAAAGTTGACAAAAATGTCTGGCTGGGTGGAGCTGAAAACAATTGAATACGATAAGAGGGAAAGGAGAAGACATTAGACAATTGGAAGCTCTCTTTGTCATCAACAAAATTTCTCCAACTCAAGACCAATGCGGGGGTCTCTTGTGTAACACCATTAAGGCGTCATCTAACTAATTCTGGGTCTTCAAATCTTCTCTTTCAATTGACGAGGCAAACGCATCAGCTCTGGTGCTATCTCGAGCACATCACAATATTTTGGGCATGATACAAATCGAGTATACCTGTAATGAACAAAGTATGCTAATTGCTATATACATCTCTGCATCTCCAACAACCTTCTCTGAGGCTTTAACGAGGCCGATTGCCTACCTTCCGAACATCTTGAGCTCGATGTACCGCAAGACCGGATACGACAACCCCGAAAACCCTATGCACATCCACATACCCAAGTCAGCTCCATCAGCTCCCACCTTCTTTGCAAGAACTCCAACGTAATACACCTGGTTCATGCCCAAAACGGCCCCGGCAACTCCACACAAAAATGCAATTGTAGCTGCAATTCCCATGCTTCTGTGTTTGGGTATGTTCCAGTTGGTCCAATTGTAAATCTGCGAGTAGCTGATCTCGTCGTTGTCGTTGAACTCATTGTAGTGTAGCCTTCTGGCCGAGCGAAAAGCCCTAAATATCAAGTTTTCTTCCAAAAGAAGCGTTATGTAAATCGTAATCCAGTAGCCTAGCATGGGCAAGAAGTTGCTCAAAATGTTGTTGAGATGTTCCTTCCCAGCCAAAGCAAGAACTAGATAGATCACTGCCACCACTGTCACCCACACCCATCGGGGAACGTATGCTAGTTTCGTGTCTATAAGTTGAAACTCTAGGGCGCACGAGTAGGTGTTCATGATGTTGTTGCAAATGAGCGATATGAACAAAACCACAACAACGAACTTCCCAAATCCGTGCCACGGTTCAAACGCCAGGGCAAATATTCCGCCAATGCCGTATGAGTTGTAGTTCTCGGACCATGGCTCATAAGAATACGCAATGGCTCCAGCAATTATGGAACAGACGGCTGCAAAATTAGATGGTATGGCAATTCCCAAAAAGGTAAGTGTGAACACCTGCCACGAGGGTGTATTGTCCGGGAAGAAAATGTAGTAGTCTGAAGCACCCAGTCCCCAGGTGGAGGTCACCGAAAATGCCAAAGCGAATACCGAGAGGGAATGGCCCGCTTGCGTCTGGGTATCCAAATTCAAGCTCCTGATGGCCTCGTTTGTCACGGAAATATGGCCGATCTTCTTGCATACCACGATGTAAAATAGCAAAATGGCCACATTGGTGGGAATCGCCAACACGGTCTGGAACTTCAAGAGGATGCGGATTCCAAAAACGCTGATGACCCAGCTCCCCACCATGACCACAGCTATGCCTACTTCGATGTCTGCACTGCTTATAGCCTGCAAAAGCTGGCCTCCAGCCACGCAATTGATCACTGACCATCCAATACCCCCAATTATGACAATAATAGCCACGATCTTCACGAACCACTGGCCAAACAAAAACCGGGCCGTCACCATCTGACGACATCCAGACTGGGGACCCATGGTAGAGGTGTAGGCTGGAACGAGGTTTCCCACATTGACTCCGATCATGGCCGCTATTAGAGCAGACTTCAAGTCCTGGTAGTAGACCAAAGTGGGCAAGAAAAACGACGACATTGTAGTCACACCACCACAAGCAGCAAACCAGAGTCCAAGAACCTGGATAAACTGTTTCCACTTTCTATTAGAAGCTCGTTCTTCCACTGGTACTCTTTCTATGCCTCGAACCTCCACTCCAAGGTTGTCAAGCTTGTACATCCACAGGAGGTATTTTGAACCAGTTATGACATATCGTTTTTCCGATAGCTCCTCGTAACTGCTCTGGATCGACTTCTTGTCTTCTAGCATTGTAAGAAAGTGCAGCTTACTATATACAATTGAGAATTGAATTGAAGAATTGAATAACCTCAGGATGAGGCCGCCTAAGCGCATACGATTGAACTTGCAGGGGCGTGTGCAGGCGCATACCATGCTGCGTCAAGTATGCGGCTAAGCAGGTGCGATAACGGAGTATAAGCATGGAAGCGGTTTGTGATGCAGCAGGTACCTAAGGCCGAAAAATAACCATGGAAAGATTGAATTGATAAGGGATCCAGAAGGAGACATGGAGAGAGAGAGCGAGTGTTTGAAATTCATTATGAAGGTCTATCAAATCACCGTCTTTCAAGCCAAGTAAAGTGAATAGTTGTCTTCGAAAGTTGAATCCTCAGAAGTATCTGATTATGTTGTAAAGTTTGAGATATTGGTGTCGATCATTCAACGAAGTGCAATCACCTTGTGATTGATAGAATTGCGTCGCCGAACACAGTATTTTGGGGCCGATATAGCAGTATACCGTGTATGGCATGTAAATCGCTTCTTTAAACAGACTTTGGCAAGTATACAATCATAGTTACTGGCTTTTTTGAATAAAAATGTCGATGAGGGCACCTTCGCAGAATAATTTTCAGAGCAATGAAGATCTGGTGGCTATTTTCAAAATGAATGCCTTGAGACTTGATTGATGGGTATACCATGAGATTCCAACACTACAACAAGCGAACAGTATCCGGTTTGCTCATTTAGTGGTAAGCCAGATCGGAGATTTAAAGAACGAGGTAAAATCACACACGAAAAACACTCGTAGAATATAGTCAAGCTACGAGGCAAAAGAAAGTATGACGGAACGTGGGTTTGGATGTGCTCAATAAGACACACAATCACCGGCCTATTTCCAAAAGTCGGTTTCATCCAGAGCTTTGCAAGTTTACAAAAGAGGAACTTGACACGGTCGAGAACTTACAAATAAAGGTGCCTTTGCGAGGGACATCATCGAGCACCTTAGTGAGAAGTTTCACTTCGACTGAGTCAAATGAAGCGGACTCCATTAGCAGATCAACACCTAATAATGCAGAAAGTGTAAACTCTACTCTGCAGTGTGTCTTAACTACGAAAGCTACTTCCCAAAATATTGAAGTAACGTCGAATAACTTTTCCATAGTGCTCAGTATCCGGGTTTGATATATGCCTCCAACTGGTTCTGAATACGTGTCCTCAATCCTGCTCGAAGTCATCGTAGGTCGACCTCCACTTCTTGAAGAAGCCAGAGAAGAACTTCACGCCCAAACCGACGTCCTTGCTGCCCAAAGTAGCCCTGATCGAGTGCATGGACAATTGGGGAATGCCCAAGTCGATGGTTCTGGCGCCAGTCTGGATAGCGAGGTAGGGGCCAATGGTACCGCCAGAACGCGAGTCGTTTCTGATCTGGAAGTACTGGAGCTCGTCACCGTTCTTTCTGGCAAGCTCCTGGACAAAGGCCAAGCCTGTGGAGTCTGTGGCCATGTGACCGTTGGGGTCCAAAGAGATGGTGACTCCCTTGTTGGGCACAGGCTTGTGGTGCTCAAGATAAACCTCTGAGAAGTTGGGGTTGAGCAAGTGGTTCACGTCCGCAGAGAGAATGATCGAGTTGGCAAATGTGACTTTCACCAGGTCAGTCGACTCTGCCTCGCCAGGGTTGTAGTAGGCCGAAGAAACGACTCTCTCGACAGCACTCAGCAACAAATGGCCCCTGGCGCCCTGTCTGGTGCCGGACCCGACCTCCTCGTTGTCGAAAAGACCCACCACGGAGAATGAGTCTTTGGGCAACTCTCCCAGCGCTTCAGCCTCGATCAAGCCCAAAATGGCAGCATACGAGCACACACGGTCGTCGACCCTGGGAGCAAAAATGAACTCGTCGTCCAAGCCGCCAATGGTGCCTTTCTGGACGTCGAACAACTGCAAGTCCCACTGCACGATGTCCTCCACGGCGTGCCCGGAAATCTTGGAGATGTACCGCAAAAGCTTCAACGAGTGTTTTCCAAAAAGAGGGGCTTTCTTCTCTGCCTCGGTGGGCTCAGGATCCGCACCGCCAAAACCAATAATAGGCACGGTCTTCGTTTCCTGGTTGAACGGACCCTGCGAGGGAGTGCCAAAGTGAGGCACCAAAGTAGGAATCTTAGCAACAGGGTGTGGAGTCGAGTCGACCAAGATCGGCTTCACCCTCCCCTTCTCCCTCACCAAAACACGCCCGCCCACGCCCAAGTCTCTGTCCCACCACACAGAGCTCAATGCTCCAGCATACGGAGCCACTCCCAAGAGCTCATAGCCGTCCACCTTGTTTTTGACTGAATTGGGCTTCACTGACGTGGCCAAAGCGTCAATATGCGAGCCTACAGCGCCCACGCCCTTCTCGGGCACCCAGTCTGGGCCAATGACAAACGCAACAAGCGAAGTGCCGTTTCGGGTCGTGTAGTACTTTCCCGGCTTGATGTTGCTCCACAGCTCTTTCTCCGCAATGTACTTGAATCCAGCCTTTTCAAGACGCTTTCCCGCCACGTCAGTGACGTGCCACACCGTGGGGTTCTTGTAGGTGAAGTTGATATAGTCTCTGGCGTGAGACTCGTAGTAGTCGCTGCTTTTCGGATTGAACAGGGACGCCAGCAATCCACGGTCGTGCAAGACCGAATCAAGGTCTTCGTGAAGAAGGGTTCTGAATTTCCCGCAAATTTCGGTTTCTGTCATTGTAGAAAGTAGTAGGTAGATTGCGATATGATAATGCTGGCTGATATTCCGCGTTCCGCCACAATGGCTGCAAAATCGTGCATCCACACCGCGAGATAAGAAAAGAGTATGGGGAAGGGACTGGGAAACAAAAGTTTTTTTTTTTTTTTTTTAATACTAGTGAGGATAAAAATATTACTCAAAGACTGAAATAAAGGTGAAGGCTTTGGCGATACCAAAGAATGGGCGATGTTCACTTTTGGTGAACCTCCTGTACTGAGCTCACTAGTACTAGGAAGGTGGAACCTGGGGTTGTCGAGACAAAATGTGGTTTACTGAAATTAGTGTATTGAGAAAGAAACTGTGAAGCTCATGGTTATCGGTGGCTAATTTAAGGCCTCGTTGTTCACACATAGGGTAAAGATTGCCAAATGGGGAAGTCATGAGATTTCCGATATGTTTGAGGTGATTTGCAGCCAATGTCGACCATTCCGTATTACAGTTTTCTCTTTCTTTTACGATAATCGTCAAAGATGCACGATTAGTTTACCACTGCAACTATCACTGCAACTATTTGTAAAACAGAAACCACTCACAATTCCCCAATTCTTTCAGACATCAGAATGGTCTCTTTGGGAATCTTGACTTTATCAGAAATTGATGAGACAATCATCATGACTTTGGGTTGTAGCGCTAGGTGCACCTTGGTAACGTGCTTCATATTCAGCACTTTCTCGATATTTCCACCACCCAAGTGTGATACACATCAAGCGTTGACACAATCCGTTCTCCCCAAATGTGGTAAACGACAAAATTCGATATCAGCCGTGACAACTACCTAGATTCAATCACCACAAATACAAAACCAACTTCTAGTCAACCTGTTTTGCTATGTACAAGTAGTAAGCTCGGCTTACTTGTATAAGAATCCCAACCACGAGTTCTTGCGTGCCTCCCGCTCGGACTCAGGGATGAACGACTCCACATACTTTTTGATCTTCTCGGCTCCCAGCTTGGCGTCCACCTCTCTGCCAATCACGTCCACGAAATTGCCCTCGCAGTCCATGAGGTAGAAGAAGATCGAGTGATCGACCAAATAGTCCTGGCCGGGCTTCACGTCAGGAGGCGTGGAAAAGTACACCCTGAACTTCTTACACACGTTCTTGACTTGCTCGTAGGTGCCTGTCAATCCGATAATGCTGGGGTGGAAGTCCTCAAGGTACTGTTTGATAATTTCAGGGCTGTCTCTGGCTGGGTCGCATGTGATGAATACAGGCTGCAACTCTATCTTCAGGTTGTTCTTCAAGTCGTCTAGCATCTCGCCGAGCTTGTCCAATTCGTCAGGACAGACATCGGGACAGTGGGTGAATCCGAAATAGAGTATGGAGAACTTCTTTTGATCGTTCTTCAAGTTCTCCTGGGTGAACTTGTTTCCCTGCTCGTCCATGAGAGTGAAGTTTCCTCCGATCAAGGGCTTTCCCACGCCACGCTTGGCCTCCACTTCCTTCTGGAGCCTGAGCTTCTCCTTCTCTCTTGAAAACCACCAGGTGAAAATACCACCTCCAACGATAAGCACGATCACAGCCCTCCAGGCAGCAAACTCTATGCCTTTGGATACAGGTAGCTTCTTCAGCTGCAGGGAGCCGCCGACTGCCACACGACTTAGCGGTCTCTTTTTGTAGTTTGGCTGTGACTTTTCAGCGTCATACTTCTTGGGCTCCTCGGCGCTATTTTCGGGAGCTTTTTGGTTCCACACAATCCTTGAAGAGTGGAGAAGACGGCTGGATAGCAAGGAGGTCCTGCTAAGCAGCTGTTTGCGGAGAATCGGAAGCATCTAATGGTATTCTGATGAGATATTCACTAAATTGATGGGGTGATGAATATGTCGGTGGATGCAGGATCGTCGGTCTGGAGATAGACAAAGACGACCGGTTTGGGAGGTAATTTGAAAAGAGTTCTACTTGGAAGCTTGTAAATAGGTGACTATGCTGCATCGTATGTTATTCTGATTTCAAAATGTGTTGCTTCCAGGTTTTGTTCTGATGCTGATGGTGCACCTTGTGAATATTACTAATACGACGGAAGGTCTGATAAAAGCCCAGGAAATGCTTTCAAAAAGTCAAAATTGAATTTCTCTCAAGCCGAAGCAAAGTTTATGTTATGCACTGTAAGAAACTCTCTTCATGAGTATATTGCTTTGATGTGTCCCAGGTGTCACACTGGCTGCAAATTGACGAGGATGAGCATCCACTAGCGAAGCATCAAACGACACCAATTCGTATTAATCTACGAGCTTCAAGAGTCTCTTGAGGGCCACTTCTTTGGAGACTTTCTAGTTTCTCATTCTTAATTAAGGAAAGAGAAAAGGCTTGTTCAAACTCTGTCAAGCTCATTGTATAGGGTGTGAGATGCGAGACTAGCCATCCATCTTCTCTCGATGAAAGACTTCAATCATAAAAAATGCCCATCTCTCAAATTTGACAAATACGACAATCTTCTGGAATTTCTACGAATACCATAACACCTAAATCACGAAATCTACATATTTTGCCGCCACTGGGCTTTCCCATACTACAGTGCGAAGAGCATCGAAATACTACACCCACACTCAACACCATGTCTGCTCTTGAATCGCTACTCACATGGGCCAAAAGCAAAGGCGCCCAATACAGCGCTGGGATCGAATTCAAAAACCTGCCTGAATCGGGAAATGCCGCCTACGTCACCGAGGACATCGACTCAGCCAAAGTCACCATTCCGGTGGATCTTGTCTTCAAGCTTTCAGATGCGATAGAGGGACTCGGTCCGGAGTTCAGCGAGGTTCCTTCAAAAACAAAGAACATCAATGCTTTGCTGAAGTTGTACTTGGCCCACGAAAGGGCTCCTCAGTTTGCCGAATCCTCGAAGTTCAGCGCCTACATCAAGTCGCTTCCCCAGTTTCCTGAAATGAAAGGCAGCCCCTACCTCTGGACCAAAGAGGAGATTGAGCGCTTGAAGGGGTCCAATTTGGGCAGCTCGTTGCGTGAGAATATCGCCAACTTGGTCGAAGAGTGGTGGCTGGTGATCAATCTTTTGCCGGAGTCTATTGAGAAACCCACAGAACACTTCATCAACATGAAGTTCTACTACGAGCAGAAGTTCCACACTGACGAAGAGCTTCACAACTACATCGTCGGCGAGGGCGCCAACTTCCTGAACTGGACATCGTTTCCGAGCTACCTCTGGGCCTCGATGATATTCAAATCCAGGTCGTTTCCAGGCTACTTATTCAAGGACTGTCCTTCTGCGCAGGCAATTGACTATCAACAAGAGGACTCAGCTGTGCTTTTGCCTCTCGTGGACTTGCTCAACCACAACCCCGCCTCGGAGGTTTTCTGGTCGGTAGAGAAGGACCTGTTCGTATTCGAGTCAAAGTCCCAGTTGAAAAAGGGCCACCAGCTCTTCAACAACTATGGCCAAAAAGGCAACGAAGAGCTTTTGTTGGCTTACGGCTTTTGCATCGAAAAGAACGAGGCCGACTCTGTGGCTCTCAAGGTCAAAGTGCCTGTCGAGATGTTGCCTGAATTGGAAGCCAACGGGATGAAGTTGCCCAAGCTTTCAGACTATACGACCTCGGTCGTGAAAAGCGAAGAAAGCTCCAAAGCTACAAAATACGAGGACTACAAAGACGGTCTTCTTTTCTTCATCACGAAGAACCACGTCCCCGACAATCTAG
Organism: Candidozyma ruelliae; assembly: GCA_030582895.1. Classification (NCBI taxonomy): domain Eukaryota; kingdom Fungi; phylum Ascomycota; class Pichiomycetes; order Serinales; family Metschnikowiaceae; genus Candidozyma; species Candidozyma ruelliae. The sequence goes on from JAJMHE010000003.1 coordinate 835,048, forward strand.
TGTTGCTCTTCCAGTGGCTCGTGAAGTCCAAATGGGAAAGCCTGCTCACGTTGCGTATGAAGCTCAGCGGTCTTAATCATCTCAGACAAGCAGTAGAGTCGAAGAGCGCTCTCTTGAACTACTCCAAGCTTCCTGCTGACTCTTCGGACACAAACGTGGTGAATACCAGGATATACCTCAAACTGCAGAAAAAGATCCTCGATGCTGCCGTCAAACACATAAAGCACATGGAAAAGGAGCTTTTGGACGAGAACAAGAACGAGCTCTTGACACTCAAAGGCGTTTACAAGCGTGACACTCGATTTGTCGATTCGCTTCTCGTCACCATGGGAGTCACTCTGTACGAGGATATCGTGGAAAAGCAGCTCATGGATCAGGTGTGGCTTCTCTACCTCATACGTTGCTACAACCGTGACGAATACATCAAGAACAACGCAGACGAGAAGGAGAATTATTTGCCAGAATGGATCCAGAAGGCTTTCAAGAGAATGGATGGCGAGATCGAGATGGACCCTGCCGAGGTTGTTCAATTCAGACAGCTCTACGAAAACATGATACTCCCGATGAACGAGGCAGTACCTGAGATCTACAATAAGGGCAAGTGGACTGTGAGAGAGCTCATAGTGAGCACCAAGCTTTTGGATACCATAGGGTTTGTTCGTGGCAGGGACCAGGAGAGTGTGTTGGTGAAGCCGGAGTGATTTGGATAATCACCAAACTAGGAAGATCTTAGTTTCTTCGGGTCTAAAGCTATCTTGCCTACTGAACTGCTTGTCGTCATCGACTACTCACACACCTGCTCATTATATCAAGAAGGCTGTTTGCTCTTGTATTGCAGCTCAATGAAGTGAACCTGTGGACTTGCAAATTTCGATAGCTCATAGCTCGAACAGTGTTGATCAACCACGTTTGGTAAAAGGAGCTTAGTGGTGGGTGAGGCAGCACACTGACCGGTCACTTGCTTCAAATTTTTTGTCTCCGTTGCTGGCTCACAGATGTAAATAGTTATAGATTTTGAATCAGGTTAATTATTGGCGTTGCAACATTCTGCTTTGCCTGTTGTATTTTGAGAGGGATCGCTGAAAACTTAGTCCCATCAGGATATACACATACTTATACTGATAAAGGGCCTTACATCATGAAGAGTCAATCAGTGATGCTTAAAAAAGCGTCAAATTAATAACTTTACACCACCAACCTTCACATGTAGTTTTATATTGAGTATCATACAAAATTGGGCTTCGTCCTATGGTGTGTCAATTAATGAATTTCGACTACTTGCATGATCAGGTTTCATTATCAGCGCGTGAACTAATGTAGATCATCTATTTCACATCACCAGGCTTCGCCAAATATGTGATCATCGTATTATTGACAATCATACAAAAGATTGGCTTCTCTTTATTGAATTCAGTGAAACTGGGCTCCTTGCATTATTATGCTTCGCCCAATGATACGTACAACATGATTGACTAAATTGTATCATCAAGTTTTTATTCTTCATTCCAAAAGTACTTATAACAATCAGTTGACTAATTTGCATAATTAGTCGTCACCCAGTGATGCTCAAAAAGTTTCTTTCACTACTTCACATCAATAAGCTTGATCATTGAAGTCAAAGATAGCCTGAACCCAGTATCTACTCGCCAGAATTTGGCATTATAGTGGTAATAGTATCTCTTGACTGCCATACAGAATAAACTCCGTTTGACGATGGGTGAAAAGAAGGAGTGTCACTCGCCTACTTGCATCACTAGGCCTCACCCAGTGATATTCAAAAGAGTTGAACCCGGCTACTTCACACCATTAGGTTTACTGATTAGCTTTCAAGGATTTAGGGTTTATGTCTATTCGTTACCACCGTTCGCCGATAATGTTGACCCTTTAGCAGATAGACCATCATACACCATTAGGCTTTATCCACTGATTGGGTAAATAACGTGTATTAACAACTTGCTTCATTATGCATCGCTAAACGAATTTCGAAATACCACGAATCACGAATAAACTAGCATCAATATTGTGAATCAACCCCTGCAACATCCAGCTTCGCCTAATGCTTCGTAAAGCTTAAACTTGACTACTTGCAACAACATTCCTCGATCGATGGTGAATAAAGCAGTATTGATCGACTACCTCATGTCACCGGGCTTCACCCAATGATGTGTGAAGTTTTTGGGTCTACTTGCATCATCAGGCGGCGCCCAATGCTGCTCAAAAGCTTTATTTGACTACTTCACACCACTGGGCTCCGCCCAATAATTAGAAGGATTCAGCTACTTGCATCATCATGCTTCGCCCGATGAAGATTGAAATAGTATTGATCGACTACCTCTAAACACCGTGCTCCGCCCAATGATGTGTTAAAAATCGGGTTGACTTCGCCTAATGCTGCGTAAACCCTAAATTTGACTACTCCACACCAATGGGCTCCGCCCAATGCTGTGTTAAGAACTCGGGGTCGACTACTTGCACCATCAGGCTTCGCCTAATGCTGCGTGAAACTGTGTTAACTGAACTGGCTGTAAATTGTTTATAAATTAGTCCTCCTTGATTCCGCCGGCACCGCTGGTCTCAGCAGCGTCGATCGAAGCCTTATCGGTCTTGACCTCGCCAGCAGCACCCTGCAACGCCTGCAACAAGCCTGGAGCAGCCTTGAATGGTCTCTTCAAGTCACCTGAGGCAGCGTGACCGAAGAGGTGGATCTTGACAATGTTCGTCTCCAAGGCGCTCTTCACAGAAGAAATACTCTGCATCACCAATGGGTTGGTGTACTTCATGTAGATGTGCATGAAGCCCATCATCGCCAAAGAGGTGAAAAGACCCTTGATCTGCTGGTCAACCTGCTTCAAGTCGTACTCCTTCACGGTGGTGACAACGGCCTTTGGCTCGGGCTGGCCGGCCATGGGGTTGGCTGGCTCCACGTACTTCAAAGTGGTCAAGTCGTTCTTCTTGTTGATGGTGTACTTGACATAGAGACACACAGCGAAGGCGGTCAACTGGCAGGCAAGATAGCCGATTCTGACGTAGAGCAAAATGTCTGGATTCTCCAAGTCCAAGCGGCGGGAGACCTGCATCATGATCAACATGAGCGCCAAGTTCGTGATAGCGGGATTCATAGTGGTGTTGGTTGTAGTGAGTTGAAGTTGGCGAAATTTTCGATAGCGTAGGTCGGGGGTTACCCGGACAAAGGAAGGACGTGGAAGGACGAGGAAGGAACAAAAAAGATGAAAGGGAAACTTTGTAGATGACGTAGTCGGAGAAAGTGGAATGCCTAAAAGTGTTTATTTTTTCGAATGCTGTTGTTTTTGCTATTTGGCTGGTTATTTGGTCCAGGTCTCGGACCTCGCGATATGCATGATTTTGCACCCACAGAGGCTTATCAGATTAAGGAATAGGCAATCTGGAAACCACCAAAATTCCCGAGTTTAAAAATCGTCGTCGCCCTGCGTGATGTCACCGAGCTCCCAACATCCCAAACGCTCGGCCTTGGCCTTGCTTTGAAGCTCCAAAAGCCCGTCAACGTAGCTCTTCAAGTGGCTTGGCGCCCTGGATTCCACAATTCCGTAGCCTTCGCTCACCAACTGGTTGTTGATGGTGTACGACAGGTCCAGCAAGGACTTCTCGGCGTCGTACAAAATTCCGTCATATTCCACTCCAGGAGTAGCCGAAGGAAGCCCGCTGAGCACGAGTTTCTTGTCAAAAGTCAAATCCTCCAAAACGTAGATGGCCTCGGTCAAGTAGTCGTTGGGCTGGGTAGGAGGCAACGTGATGTTCTGCAACTTCAACGTGTGGGCAAAAGGCTTGATGACGTCAGTGCTGAACTTCTTGGGCACGGCCCTCAACTCGCCCAAACCGACCTTGTCGACGTTGCCAAAGTCCACGTGCTTCACCTCGTACTTGCCCAGGGCACGGTCGAAGTTCAACACTTTGGCACGGTAGAATTTGCCGTTTTCACTGAACTGCGCCGAAACAAGCTCGTTCTTCTTGGGGCCCTTGGTCAACTTGATAGGCAAGTCGGTGGAGTTGGCGCTGGCGCTAGGGTTCTGCGAGTGGAAGTCGTTGAACTCCTTTTTGAACTGGCTGAATCTGGCAGCAGTTTCAGCGTCAATCAAGTGGTAAGACAACACCTGCGATTTGCTGATGTCCACGATCTCGATATCAAAGAACTTGGGCTTGGCGGCCTCGAGATTGAGCTGCTGCAATTTAGCGCTGGCCTCGTTGGCCTCGTTTTTGGCTTGTTCTTCGTCGTAGTCCTTCCAGATACCTTTGTGGGCGGCCTTGGCGGCCTCCTCGGCCTGCTCGAGCTCAGCACCGAATTTGTTGGAATTCACCGCAAGATTGTGGATCGAGGCAAGCCCATTGCTCAAAAGCTCCAACTGGACGGGTTTCAAGGCCTGAGCGTTGGCATACAAGTTGCCAATAAAGCTTCCGATCTTGTCGGTGTCGTAGATGTCGAACTCGACGTTTCTCTGGAGGTACTTCTTGTTCATGTACTCGAGACCCAAGGCGCCGGTTTCTTGCGATTTGCTGTTCGACAAGCCACCCAAAACCAACGTCAACTTAGTGCCCTCCTTGGGGTTGTACAACTTGACACGGTTCAAGGCAGAAACGAACTCGACATGGAAGCCAGAAATACGGCCCTTCTTCTGGAACCCATTGAAGAAGGTTTTCGCTTTCTGTGCGTTTTCAGACGCATTGACAACACGGGACCCGATGGTGAGGATCTTGGAGATGTCGCCGCCAGTAAAAAACACTCCTCTCTTGCCGAGCTTCTTCTGTTCCTCCTCTATTTCCACGAGCCTGTCCCAGTTCATGGATCTTTCTCCGGCCGTCTGCTTGCTGTGCTTGATGACCGTGGCAAAACCATGCGAGACGATCTGCTCAGAGAGGTCCTTGTTGTTGATCAGGAGGGAAACGAGAAATCTAGAGTCCAAATTCAATTCCTGGTTGGCGGCTCTGAATCCGTCAATGTACATTTTGGCGGTCTTCCCGATGGCCTGGTTTCTGGTATACTCACGGGCCATCTGCACCAAAGCCTGTTGTTGCAAGTTGTTGGAGGTGACGGTAGTGTCGTTTGGTCTGGGAGCTCTCACCGAGGCCAACTGGACGGTGATCTCTTCTCCACTGGGCAAACGAACGTTCAAGGTGTCTGCGTTGATGACTTTAGAGATGGTGACGCTCTCCACAGTCACTCCAGGTCTCAATGTCTTGGAAGAGACGGTTTTGGAAGCACCAGAAGTGGCAGAGGCAGGCGCGGAAACCGAGGCAAACTGGCCCTTGCCCAAGGCCTTTGCGGACTGCTCAGCCTTTCTCAAGCCGCTCATGATCGAAGAACCAATCAAGGAGGACTGCCAGTCGACCACTTCAGCAAACCCATACTCCAAGAGCTTTTCGTGAATATTGTTTCCAGAAGGGTGCTCCACAAGCACCAAGGGAAGGCCTGCCTGGTTGCTGCCCACAATGGTGACCTTGATGTTGGCCTTGGTGGACAAAAGACGGTCTTCGACGAATTGCTTGGCCTGTTGGGCAATTTTGACCACAGCAGGCGAGGGATCGTCCGTTCTGGGTGTTTTGATTCCCGCCAAAAGCAATGGCTGCAGCACGTACTGGTCCTTGTTGACCAAGATGCGGCCAATGATTCTGTCGCCGCTGACAACCTTCTCAACAATGGTAGTCAAAGGCAGCTTCTTCGACTTGGCAATGATGTCTTCGGACAAGGGCACACTCTGGGGTTCCGAGAACTTTGGTGCCCAAATTCCGACCTTTTTGGTTTGCGCCTCCTGCTCCAATTTCTTCAAATTCTCCACGAAATCCTCCTCGGCCTCGCCGTCAACCCGTATATTCTCCTTGAGCTTGACCATGCCATGCTGCAACAAGTGCTCAATCAACGACGAGAAGATCGGGGCACGGATGTCGCCAAACTCCTTGCCCGTGGTGGGCATTTTGAAGAGGACCTCGAACTTGATTTCCTTACCAATGACCAACTGTCTGAGGAACTCTCTGGCGAGAAACGATTCACCTCTGACATACTGGAGCGTCAAGATCCGCTCCGGAACGGGGAATTGCGCCGATTTCGTGGGCACAAGCACGACCGTGTCGCCACTTAATACGTTTTTGACCTTTGCAGCGAGAGTCGGAGCCATTTTGGGTTTGTAGGGTGCTGGTTGAAGAAAGCTAGACAGCCTGGTGAAAAACCTGGGGTTCTCGACGAAATGGTAGGCGCCTGATTCCGGTGCACGGGTGTGGCGGGCGGCCACAATAGTCATGGAAAGCCGGATAAAATATGAGTTTTGGGGCTTTCAGCAAGTTTGAATACTCCGAAGGTTATGTGCTTTTTGCTTTTTGAATCAAATCTCGAGGAATGGCGCTTTGTGGCTGGCTGCTGAGGAGGGTGTCTGGTGAGACTAGACGAAGATTCTAGTTTTTTCGCAGCCAAATCAGTCGCTCGGTTAGGAAATAGCATAGATAGTTTGGAGATGAAAGCGGAATTGAAATATGAGAGTTTTGCGATTTGTAGAAGTATTGAAGCGTGACATTTTGAATTTTTGATTCCATTCCAGGTCTTTTCTCCTCAATTTGCCCACTTTCGTTCTTCAGTGTACATTTGGGCAAACCAGTGCAAAGCTCATAGGTTCAGCTGGGTAGATTTTTTGAAGAATTTTTGTACGAAGCTTACATCTACTTATTAGCCGAAAGCTTTGGCCGTTTTGAGTTTGTGGCAGAAATTGTGCATGTCAAATTCACTAATGTGGTGGGAAAGATGTAGCTTACTAGTACAATAACATTTCACTAAGTAAGGGGTAAATGTTTGGTGAAATCGGCAAAACACTTGATATACTATGACGATTCGCAGGTAAAAGACAACGACCTGTTGAGTCTGATGTGTTCGTTCAGATTTCTAACTCTGACTTCTTAGAAGCTTGAGGTAGTCGTTATAGACAACCTCCGCTCTTTTTGCTCCTACAAACCAGCTATTATGACATATAAAAACGATCCTGCCTCTTCTAGATTACTAGATCAAACCTTAATGTAAAGGCTCCTCAGTCTTGTCGAATGACATGGAAGGTCTGGCATTGTTAGTCCTGAATAATGCAGGCAGCCTAGATAAGGATGCAACATGAGGACGTGGACTCGACCTACTTTGAAGAGGAAGATTATAAATTTAACTAGTGAATAAACTGCCTCAAGACTTGAAAACCCAAAATCGAAATTAATAAAAAAAGAATCCCTCTTTCAATGCATTTTGTGTTTCCGCTACTTCTCCAACCTCACTACTCCATATTCGCGCCAGCCTAATCTGAACTTACTAATCCACCTCCATGGCTCCGAGATCAACAGCACAAAAAAGACTACTCAAGGAGTACCAGCAGTTGTCACGAGATCCGCCTCCAGGAATCGTCGCTGGCCCTCTTTCCGAGGACGACTTATTCTTGTGGGACTGTCTTTTGGAAGGACCTTCTGGAACACCTTATGAAAACGGTGTCTTTTCAGCCACGCTCAAATTTCCCTCAGACTACCCCTTGAGTCCCCCCGTTCTCAAGTTTAACCCGCCTTTACTTCACCCTAACATCTATGCCGACGGAACCGTGTGTATCAGCATTTTGCACCCTCCTGGAGAGGATCCAAACCAGTACGAGAGGCCCGAGGAGCGTTGGTCGCCTGTGCAGAGTATAGAGAAGATCTTGTTGAGTGTGATGTCGATGTTGGCCGAGCCCAATCCGGAAAGTGGGGCGAATATCGATGCTTGCAAGTTGTGGAGAGACCACCGTGAGGAGTATGACAGACAGGTCAGGGCCCACGTCAGGCGGACTTTGGGACTTTAGGCGTGACTTTAGTCGTGACTTTAGTCGTGGTGCCCGGGTGTGTTACTAGATACCATAATAGACAGCTTGATATTGAGAGGGGTGTAGTGGGGGTGTAACTGATGAGTGGGAGGAGTTTTGGTAGGTAACCTGGTGTGGAAAGTTTCACTGGTTTTCTGCATCAATTGGGGACTAGAAAATATTAAAGGAATTTTTTGAAATCTGCCTTTGTCAGTCACAGAATTACCCTCAATCATTCAGAAAGCTTCACGTCGGTAACCATAACTATCCAATGATGAAGGTTAGCTTCAATAGCCGAACGACACGAATTATAATTCTCGATATCTGTGCTCATTTTATGTCTTACTCTTAATGCTGACTCAGATCTGGGTCTGACATGGTATGGAGGTAAGATTCAGGCTACAGTGATCGCCTGCCTTTTCATCCTCCAAGCTCTACATAAACTAGGGATAGATAGCCTTATAACAGCCACATCGTACGTCAAATAGAGATTCTGGAGACTAGTCGGTTGGTCACGGGGAAGTAAAGTATAAATGTTATTGGAGACGATTACGTTGATAAACACAGCAAATGAACACTGAAGGCTCCAAAGAACCAAATTTCGACTTTAGGTTGATTTATTATTTAAGCTGATTCAACTGTGATTTCACAGTTCCTTTTGTTCTCTCCTGTGGAAGTCATTGTGATCATTTAAGCTTTGGAATCCGCCGCAAGGTCTCAAGAAAAGTCAAAAAACCTTGATTTCAAAACTTTTCGCAAGCTTCAAACTGAGTCAAAAGTTCACGAAGTATCAATCGGACTTCAGCTGTCTTACCACCGTCTCTGTCTCACTACCCTCCATAGATAGCACTCTAAGTACACTTTAGAAAGATGCATCACAATACATAAATTCGAGGTTGAAAAACTATAGCACGCATCAGAATCTTTGAATTGGACATTTTCAAAATTCCTCCATTGTATCGTGATTTGTCGATGCCTTCACGGAATTCATTGTCTTATCTATCTGATCGTGGTTAGCGCATTGCCCCAGATTTAACTGCGAAAGTTCCGCTCACATCACACATCTCCACCCCATTCATGACTTCCAAACCGGTCACCATAATAGGTGCCGGAATATCAGGACTCAAAGCTGCTCATGTTCTTCTTGAAAGTGGCCGTTTTTCTCCGGATGACGTAATTGTTCTTGAGGCCCAGGACAGAGTGGGCGGAAGAATCAAGACAGACCGTACTTCATCTAGATTTGGAGTTCCTTATGACTTGGGCGCAGCTTGGTTTCACGATGCCTTGACGAATTCCGTTTTGTATGACAGCATTGACAATGGCACTTTTGACCCTGCCAAGGATGGATACTTTGACGATAAAGATATCGCTGTGTATGCGCTGGAGCAAGATGGGCCATTGGATGTTTCCAACAACAAGTTGATGAGAATCCTCGAGGATATGGAAAAGTACATGGAAATCTATTACATGAACGACTTGGGCACGAAGGACATGTCGCTTGACGAGTTTGCCAAGGTGTACGTTGAGAAGTATGGCACCTTTCTCACCAAGGAACAGCTTCAGTACTGTTCGAGAGTTCTTCGATACTACGAGCTCTGGTTTGGCATTCCATCCTACGAGATCTCTGCCAAGTACGCTCCCATGGACCACCAGGGCCGTAACTTCTATGACAAAAAGGGTCACGGCTTTGTCATAGACCACTTGGAGTCACAGCTCCAGTGCCCGATCTTGAAGAACCACCAGGTGAAGAAGATATACCGGGATACGAGAAGCGGGCCTAAGAATCACAGAATCGAGTTGGCTGATGGCACAACCATCGACACAGACTACGTAATTGTCACCGTGCCATTGAGCATTTTGAAGCTCAAGGAAGGGCCCCAGCAAATCGTGTGGGAGCCTCCGCTTCCCAAGCCCATGATTGATGCTCTTGACTCGATTTCCATGGGCGCTCTTGGAAAAGTCATATTCGAATTTGATATTGTCTGGTGGGACAGGACCCAGGATCGATTCGAAATTCTCCCAGACGAGGTACTGTCTCACGGAGTGGTTCCAAAGTCCTGGGAATACCCCATCTACGTCATTAATTACGCTAGGGTGCACCCTGGAACGGCATCTTTGGTGATACTCACGCAGTCGCCCGTGACTGAATATTTGGAAGAACATCCCGATCAGGCGTGGGCTTACATGCAGCCAATGCTCCTGAAGTTAAATGTTTCCAGCTTCTCTGTGCCAGACCCTGCCAATGTCATTGTGACAGACTGGACGAGGAACCCGTTCACACAGGGTGCTTACTCTGCTGTTAAGACTGGGGATTCGCCTGACGATGTCATTATCCAGCTTTCCGGAGAGAACGACGGCGTTGGCTTGGGCAGCAACTCTACAATTCGTTTCGCTGGCGAACATACTATAGCCGATGGAGGTGGATGTATTCACGGAGCCTACGACTCGGCTAAAAGAGCAGCCGAGGGAATCTTGAGCCTTTTGGGATGATTGGGCATGCTGAGCATATAAGCCTTTTGAGGCTCAAAGAACTGGGGATATTGAGGGGATCATAGTTAGGATGCTAATCAATGAACAATCATGTATTGACACCAAGAGTTTTCGGGTTCGAATTTAGAAGGTTTGCTAAGCGCATGGTTTGGCTTAGGCCATCACATTTGCACATCAAAGTGCTATCATAACAAGAACATGTTTGAACATCAAATAGTGTTGAAGGCCTACAATTTGCACCCAAATTGTTGCGACTGAGATCTTGAGAAGAGCTATCGCCTTCTAATCAGTTAAGACAGAAATCTAAAAATACCAAAGTTGAGAAGAGTTTCAAATGTCTCAGACTTCCATAGTACGACTTTTTTTCCTCTTTGTCCACATCTTCTTCATAACCCACCATCAAGCAAGGAAAACTCAATGCAGGCATAGTCCACTTTTCAAGAAGCGCATCGCACCATCCAACACCTCTTCATCAAACCACAATGGCTACCAAATTCGATGCTGACAAGGCTGAAAACCTCGAGGATATCGAGAAGCAATTTGCTGTTAAGGCTGTGCAACAGGCCGAGGCCTACTGGAACTTGATCTCGAAGGTCAAGGCATCCACCTTGAGACTCACCAGCCACGACAATGAAATCTACGAGGCATTGATCGAGAGCTTTCCCGAATTCAAGGAGAAGGAGGCTGTTATCCAGCTCAACGAGGACGCCATGAAGAGCAAAGAGGGCAAGGCCAAGTGGAGAGAGTTTTGCGAGAAGTTCAAGGAGATTGACGATTACAACTTCGGCACCCTTTTGAGATTGAGAGCCGACGGCGAGTACTCGCAGGAGAACTCGATGTTTGCTGTCAGAATCCAGTTTTACGCTGTGGAGATTGCAAGAAACAGATACGGTTTGAACGACTGGGCCTCGGGCAACTAGGTCTGGTCCATAATATAGCTGCACGAATACACGAACATATCTGGGGCAACGGGTGTAGACGTAGGAGAATTTTAAGAGCTTGAGCCTTGGTGAATTCAAAGAGATTGAGCCTTGGTGAATTTAAAGAGATTTGGGAGTTATTGGGAACCGAGTGACAAGTTTATTGGAGCAATGGTGGAAGGGAGAGACTGATGAATTCTGCTCGTGAATGGACAGCTGAGTTTCAGCTGAAACGATTTAGCCCTCCCCCTAACTTAACTGAACAATTCGTTTCATTGAGAGCAAACTCGAATGTACATGAAAAATGTCTGTCTCATGCCTTCTGGCTGCAAATGGCTCATTCCATTTCCTCTACTTGCTGGAATCCTTGAGTCGAACGTCAAGTCAAATGGAAGTAGAACAATTACCTCATCTACAAAAAAAAATTTGTAAGGAAAATAGTTGAATTGATTGTGCAACCCAAATACACCTCGACTTCATGCTGAACCTTTCACCTGGTCCCGTATCTGAACGGATGATGCTCTGTCACTTAAGAATGGAAAAAGAGACCCATTGAAAGCTCAAAAAAAGCACCTTTAACTCTCTTGACTTTCTTTTCTTTTTTCTTTCTTCTGACATTCTTGTCAATGTCAGCCTACCCTGAAGGCACCTTTCTTCCGCGTCTGGTCGGAAAGTTGTATCAACACCAGACAGACCACCCAAGCACAATTCAGGTGAATCCCCCACAAGAAAGGAAAAAAAATTATTGCAAGAAGTGCTATCTAACCCTCGGAACATCATCGGATACTAATCAATAAATCAAATAATCAAAATCGGACGAAATCTGGCATCATGGGGCCTGTCCCTACTGCATCTAAGTGGCACCTACACAGTAGTTCTCGATCTACTAAGAGTAAGTCTGAAGAACAATACAAGTAGCATATCCCTTCTCCATGAGCAAAAAGGCCCAAAATAGCTCAATTCACAGGGACACAGATTCCTTCAATGCGGCGTTTGAGCTGCTGGGCATGCAGCAGGGCAAACACAATCCAGAGTCGATTCCCTCCATTCTACACCAACAGCATCACAATACGCTCCCCACGGCCAATTACACTCTTCCAGGGGTAATCAGCTATTTGACTTCGGAATTCACGCATTTGGAGCGCTTCAAGATTACCACAAACTTGGAAAAGTCCGAGATGAAGTACAAGATCCTGCAATTGACGAGTGAAGTCAACTCCTTGAGGTTTATCAACGACAAACAAGCCCTCAAGATCAAGGAGCTTGAGGCGAAGCTACAAATGAACGGCCTGCTGCCTGTGAAAGAGATTTCGGATATCGATATTCCCCAGGTGGATCTCGACATTCTTCAACAGTCTCGAGCTCAATTGAACAAGCTGATTCGAGACGTTGTACGTGTTTTGAAGCCGCCTTTGGCCATAAGCAGAAACTACTTGAATGCCCACAGCACGCTGCAGGGCACAGATTTTGACGAGTTGCTCGATGACAGCGAGAAGTTCCTGTTCGAGAATGAAAGCCAAAATGAGAAAATCGGCGACAGCATATTCGCCAAGTACATGAACGACTCCAACGAGGAAAGCATTTTACTGGGAAATTTGGAGGAGGATGCAGAGCGTCTTGTTGATCTGGTTCAGAAAGATTTGGCTGAGCAGAACTCACAAAATGCTCCCTCTCGCAGACCTCCTCCACAAGACGAAATTGATACTGATACTGAGACGGTTATTGTTGACGAGGCCGAGGAGGCGCTTGCTCAGCCAAAACAGTCTATCTCGTTTGGTCAGGAGACTCGTCTTTTGGCCCGCAACTGCTCCAGTTTTGAGCCATTCAACGATCTGCTTGTACTTCTCGAGGGATCCCAATTCACGGTCTTGCGCCAAAACAACCCTATACTAAAAGGTGATCTCGGGGACGTCAGCGGCAGCGTTGTCTCTATTTTCTACCTCGGCAAGAAACGTGTTTTGTTGATTACTCTGAAGGGCGTCAGTTTGCACACATACAAGGACGACATGCCTCCCAGCACCAAATCCCTAATCAAGGAAGAAAAGGTCCTTATTGAGACGTGCGATATCGCAGAGTCAGCACACACAAGCGGAGGCAAAAACTACTACCTAACTCTATCTGGTATGGGGAAGGACGGGAAGCTGGTCATTTCTGCGCACGAGATCAAAGCAGGACACAAGGTGACTTCTCGTCTACTAGGAAACTTTAACAGCTCGTTTTTGAAAGCGTCAGAGAAGGTCAAGGACGTCAAATGGGCACCAAGAGACGATGCCATGCACGAAAACGACCCTGACGAGCTCCCCTACGATTTGATAGTGTTACACGAGAAAATCCAGCGTCTCAAGGTCAACGAAAAAACGCTTATCGATATCAAAGCAGAAGCAGACTACCATGGCATCTCTGTGCACAACAATTTGTTGCTCATAATCCTCCAAGAGGGCGTGGAGGTGTACGATCTTGACCAGAAAAGAATTGTGGGCGCGTTGCCACGTCACAAACATGCAACCTACGTGCTTCTTAAAATTAGAGGAAACTTTGTTGCCGAGGTTCTGGACCAGGTTGTGCTCTACGACCTGGAAATGTTGGAAGTGCTGCGGCACGCGAGCCCCATACTCAATCCACGGAAAGTGTACGGCATCGAAAGTGAAAAGGAATTTTCTTTGGTCATCCAAGGAAATGACGGAATTTCCATCATCCCCATGGAGGCCAACTGAGTATGTAACTTACCTCACCTGCTGCACTTTCCGCAGCCATTGTGCATGCCATAGTTAACGGCGATGAGGCCGATAGTAGGGGATGTACGGGTGGGTATAACATCGGTGCTAATTTTTCATTTGCGTACAAAATAACTCCCACCTCGTGCTAAGAAATCCGTCATGTCTAAGAAAATCTCCTTTGACGATTTCCTAAAGCAGCAGCAGCAGGCTCAGCAGCAGCCAAGAGGGTATGGTTACAAAACCAGCAATTACCAATACTCGGGTCAGAATTTTCAGTATACTGGCCAGAGCTTCCAACCGGGCCAGTATCAGCAAAACTACCAGGGCTACCAGAACTACCAGAACTACCAGAACATTCCACAGAATGGATACGAAGATATGGGCTTCCAGAGCCAGAACATGAGCGAGGCTCCCTCTGGAGCAGAATCCAGAATCACCAGCGGAGCCGGCACGCCTAACCCTAATGCTTCCACTACGTCTCTTTCCTCTTTGGGATCAGCCTTGACCAAGCTCAAGCTTGAAGAGTCGCCTATCTCGGAGCACTTGACGACGATACAGAAATGCTCGAAAATCAGCGATGCCAAAAAAGAAGCCGAGGCTATTGCCCAGAAGGTGGCAGAGCAGCCTTCCATGGGCGTTTTTGCCGAGTGGAGACTTGTTGATATTGTCAAGAATCTCGCCAAGGCCAGAAGCTCGCCCATGGTCAGAGAGTCTGCCCTTCTCATAATACAGCAGCTTGCGTTCAGCTTGAGCAATGCCGCTCCCAAGGAATTGTACTTGGTGCAGTTTATAGAGGTCATTCTCGAGTGCTTCACTGACAAAGACAAGAACGTGGTCAAGACCGCTAAGCAGACTCTCGATATCGTGTACGGTGTGTTGCCAGCCGAGATTCTTGGAAGTTTGTTCATTGACGAGATTATCAACTACCTCAATTCCTCCGCCAAGTGGAACACGAAAATGGCCGCTTTGGATGTTGTGGATAAGCTTGTGGCAGAGGCCCCTGCCGATTTGTTGGAGATGAAGTTTATCACCATGGTCCCTGCCTTGACCGATATGGCCACCGATTTCAAGCCAGAGTTGGCGAAACACGGTTTGGCTACCCTCAAGCGTTTCGTGAAGGTCTTGGACAACTTGGATTTGCAAAACAAGTACGACTTGATCGTGGAGACCTTGGCCAATCCGCAGAAAATCCCAGAGTGTATCAAGAATTTGTCGTCTGTCACCTTTGTCGCCGAAGTTACCGAGCCAGCCTTGTCTCTTTTGGTGCCTATCCTTGACAAGTCCTTGAAAATGTCGTCATCCACCAATGACCAATTGAGACAAACCGTCACTGTCACTGAGAACTTGACCAGATTGGTCAACAACAAGAGAGAAATCGAGCACTACATTCCCCTTCTTTTGCCTGGTGTCGAAAAGGTGGTCAACAACGCCTCCTTGCCCGAGGTCAGAGAATTGGGTGCTAAGGCCTTGCACGTTTTGAAGGAGGCCGAAAACGAACAGTCTGACGGCAAGTTCCACGGCAGAATCTCCGTTGAGGATGCTGAGCTTTTCCTCAAGGACAACTTGAGCGACAAGGTGAAGCCAGTGGTCGATTTGTTGTTCAGTGACAAAATCGAAGTGGACTATCTCGCGAAAATTGTTCAAGTTGATGCAAACGTGAACGACTGGAAGCGTTTGGGTGAATATTTGGAGAGCGCCATTAAGACTTCCGACGACATCACAGAGGATGTTAAGCACCAATACGTCGAGGAAGTCTTGAAGAACTTGAAGCACCTTTTCACCGAGTCCGCCTCTACCAACGATGACGACGATGATGGAGCCATCGAGATCGTCAATGCTGACTTCTCCTTGGCCTACGGTTCCCGTATGTTGTTGAACAAGACCAACTTGAGATTGTTGAAGGGCCACAGGTATGGTCTTTGCGGCAGAAACGGTGCTGGTAAATCCACCTTGATGAGGGCTATCTCCAAGGGCCAGTTGGAAGGATTCCCTACTCCTGACCAATTGCGTACCTGTTTTGTCGAGCACAAGTTGCAAGGAGAGGAGGGTGATTTGGATTTGGTGAGCTTCATTGCCTCCGACCCTGAGTTGGCCAATGTTGGCCGTGAGGAGATCGCTAAGGCTCTCCAGTCCGTTGGCTTCCCTGAAGAGAGATTGACACAGCAGGTTGGCTCTTTGTCCGGTGGTTGGAAGATGAAGTTGGAGTTGGCCAGAGCCATGTTGATGAAGGCTGATGTTTTGTTGTTGGACGAGCCTACCAATCACTTGGATGTTGGCAACGTCAAGTGGCTCCAGAACTATTTAATTGAGCACACAGAGATCACCTCTTTGATTGTCTCGCACGACTCTGGCTTTTTGGACGCTGTTTGTTCGGACATCATCCACTATGAAAACAAGAAGTTGGCTTACTACAAGGGTAACTTGTCCGAGTTCGTCAAGGCCAAGCCAGAGGGCAAGTCATACTACACATTGAGCGACTCTTTGGTCAAGATGGCATTCCCACCTCCAGGTATTTTGTCCGGTGTCAAATCGAACACCAGAGCCATTGCCCGTATGAGCAATGTCACTTTCACCTATCCTGGTGCTGCCAAGCCATCCTTGAGCAATGTTTCTTGCAGTTTGTCTTTGTCGTCGCGTGTGGCTATCGTGGGACCAAACGGTGCCGGTAAGTCCACTTTGATCAAGTTGTTGACTGGTGAGTTGGTTCCCAAAGAGGGATCTGTGGAAAAGCACCCCAACTTGAGAATCGGTTACATCGCCCAGCACGCTTTGCAGCATGTGGAGCAGCACAAGGAAAAGACCGCCAACCAGTACTTGCAGTGGCGTTACAGATTCGGTGACGATCGTGAGGTCTTGTTGAAGGAGTCCAGAAAGATCACGGACGAGGAGAAAGAGATCATGGAGAAGCTCATTGATGTTGGAGATGGCCAGGGCCCCAGACAGATCGAGGCGCTTGTGGGAAGACAGAAGTTGAAGAAGTCGTTCCAGTACGAGGTCAAGTGGAAGTACTTCTTGCCAAAATACAACTCGTGGATCCCAAGGGAATCCTTGATCGAGCAAGGCTTCGAGAAGTTGGTGCAGAAGTTTGATGACCACGAAGCCTCGAGAGAAGGTCTTGGATACAGAGAATTGACGCCCAAGGTCATCAGAAAGCACTTCGAGGACGTTGGCTTGGATGGTGACATCGCCGACCACACTCCTATGGGCTCCTTGTCTGGTGGTCAATTGGTGAAGGTCGTCATTGCCGGTGCCATGTGGAACAACCCCCATTTGCTTGTTCTAGATGAGCCTACTAACTATTTGGACAGAGACTCCTTGGGAGGTCTTGCTGTGGCCATTCGTGACTGGAGCGGTGGTGTGGTTATGATTTCGCACAACAACGAGTTCGTTGGTGCTTTGTGCCCTGAACAGTGGCACGTGGAGAATGGAGCTGTTGTCCAGAAGGGCACTGCTGCCATCGACTCGCTGAGATTCGCTGATGGCACTGAGTCCAAGGACGGATCGCCTGCTCCGGAGCCCGTCAAGAAGAGAGCTGATGATGATGACTCTCCCGCCAACATCAAGGTCAGAGCCAGGAAAAAGAAGATGACCAGAAACGAGAAGAAGGCTCAGGCGGAGAGAAGAAGATTGCGTCACATTGAGTGGTTGAGCAGTCCAAAGGGCACTCCAAAGCCTGTGGACACCGACGACGAGGAGGAGTAATTGGGAAGACAACAGGGACGTGCATTGTTAGAACTAATAGAGGCAACTAGGTTTCAATAGGAAAATGTTTAATTCGATATTTATTTGAAGTGAAATGGTTGACGTTTTGGCTGCAAAAAGTGCCGGTTTGAGTTTTCACGTGACTCGTGTCACGTGTATCAACTCTCACGTCGCCTTCGGAGGCAACACTCAACGCCAATTCCAACACAACACCAATACCCTTCAATGGCTGATAGATACTCATTTTCGCTTACGACGTTCTCCCCACAGTATGTACACTTTGCAACTTCCCCAGTGGCCTTTTTCCCGATCGAATTGGCCCACGGGAGCCCATTTTACCTAAATCCATACTAACATCACAGAGGGAAATTGGTTCAGATCGAATACGCCCTCAATGCCGTGAAACAGGGTGTCACAACCATAGGCATCAAGTCTGCATCCGGTGTAGTTCTTGCCACAGAAAGAAAAGCCAACTCCAATCTTTTGAAGAATGACTGCAATACGAAAGTTGAGATGATAACTCCAGACATAGCGATGACATACTCTGGTATGGGACCAGATTTCCGTGTGCTTGTCGACAGAGCACGTAAATTGGCACACACGAACTACAAGCGTATATACAACGAGTACCCACCTGTGAAGATCATGGTTCAGGAACTTGCGAAAGTCATGCAAGAGTCCACGCAAAGTGGAGGTATCAGACCGTTTGGTGTTTCCCTTTTGGTGGGAGGCTACGACCATCATCTGAGCAGCTACCAGTTATACCAGGTGGATCCATCTGGAAGTTATTTCCCATGGAAAGCCACGGCTATTGGTAAGACAGCAGTTTCCGCCAAGACGTTCTTGGAGAAGCGTTGGAACGAGGATTTGGAATTGGAAGACGTCATACACGTTGCGCTCTTGGCATTGAAAGAATCTGTGGACGGTGAGTTGGTTGGCGAAAACTTGGACATTTCTGTTGTCAGCGACCCACAGGATCATTTGTTGGGTTTCAAGGGTACTGACATCGAGGGTCCTAGAGTGAAGAAGTTGCTGGCGGAGGAGATTAACGACAGGCTCGAGGCATTGTGAGTTTGACTGGTTGAGTGAGGTTCTGGTGGCCAGACCATCGAGCCTTGAAAAGCCGAAGATTGAGAGCACGGAGCAAAAGAAGCATTGCGGGAAGCTCCCAGTTGAGTAATGAATGCGCTATGCCCATAAACGAAATAGACTGGTAATTGCAGTTCCATTGAAGAAGTAGACGGTAGGTATGAGAGAAGAAGATGTAGGAATAATGGGGCTGGTGTGGGGGCCTATTATGACGCTCTCTCAGTATACAGCAAAGTAATCACCGAATGTTGCTTTTACAAGTCGATTAGACCTGTTATAGAATATCCTGTGGAATACTGAGTTCTCCAGATTTGTATGGCTGCAAAGCGAGCCTCACTCAATGGGCAATCATGTCTCGACACATGCATCCCAAACTAACCTTTGAGTGATTCTTTAAGAAACCCAATCAATACAATAGATTTACATCTTTTATACTCTGTAAATCGCTGCAAAATACGTCGTTTGGTGGGTCTTGACTGTGGTTGCGCACGTGACCGGCATCGAAAATCCTAGGCCTTGGTGATGAGATGAGAACGAGGAACTCATCCCCAGCTAGTTACACATCCCAATATGGCTAAAAAGCGGTCGGGCAAGAAGAGATCGCAAAACAAAATCCAAGATGCCTTCCAGCTTGCAGAAAGAGCGGAAGCGCGTGACAGAGGCGGAAACGACGCCTCAGAGTCAGATTCAGACCAAGATAACGAACTTCCCTTGAAAGGTGGAGTTTTGGATGCCAGAAAGTTTCTCAAAGACAAAGACAATGACAGCGATCTTGACGACGAAGAGCTTGACTCGGACGAGGCGCTCGGGCTGGACGATGACTTCGACGTCTTGAACTCGAAGTTCTCGCAAACCATCAGAGATAAGGAGAAGAAAAAGAAGTCCAAGAGGCGCCAGCCCGACTCGAGCTCTGAAGAATCGGAAGACGAGGGATACAGCAGCATTGACGAGTCGCAGTTGGTGACCCTTTCGCAGGCCTGGGACATGGACGAGCAGGATTTGGCCAAAAGTAAGAGCAAAGACAAGGATGTGGTGCTTGATGAGGAGTACGAGTCTGAGGCCGAGGAAGAGGCGAGGAACAAGAATTTGTTTCAGGGTGCTCCAGATCTCTCGGACTCGGAGGGCTCCGGCTCTGGTTCTGAGTCTGGCTCTGGTTCTGAGTCTGGTTCTGGTTCTGAATCCGAATCTGATTCTGGATCCGAGGAAGACTCCGAATCTGAGGACGAGGAGGCCATCTTGCGTGGCGCTGACGACGAAGAAGTGGACCTCAAGCTGACGCTCAGCACGGTCAACTCCAAAATCAAGGCCCCCTCCACCTACAAAAAGCTCATAAACGAGAAAAGAGAAGCGAGCGAGTTTGCTTTGCCCACAAACGGAGAGTCGCTCTCCCTCGCTGAGATGCTTGGCGGGCTAGGTGACGAAGCAGACGACGCAATTTTGATCGACAAAGAGGAGGGAAACAAGGCCATTCCCGTTCCACTTCCGAAAAGAATTCAGGTCAGACATGACCGAAAAGCTGCATACGAGATCACCAAAGAAGAGGTCAACAAGTGGAAGGAGACGGTGAGAACTTTGCAGGACGCTGACCATCTTGAGTTTCCTCTTGCGCCACCCGCCACAGCTGAAGAACAGCAGGAGCTTGATCCTGAGGAGGAACTCGACAAGCTCAGGTTTATTCCGGAAACACAGAGCCGAAACGAGCTCGAGGAGAAGATTCACAGTCTCCTTGAAGCCGGTGCGCTTGTGGATGAGTCAAAAGAGGCAACTTTCGAGCAAATTGAGGTCGCCAAACTCTCCAAGGAGGACATGTTCAAGAGAACGCAGGAGCTCAGGAGGATGAGAGAGCTCATGTTCCGCGAGGAGCAGCGTGCTCGTCGTATCAAAAAGATCAAGTCCAAGCAATACAGAAAAATCAGAAAGAGAGAGCGCTTGAGAGACGCAGAGATGGTGGAGGGCTCCGATGCCGAGTCGGACCCTGAGGAGCACGACATGAAGAGGGCCGAGGAGAGAATGTCCCAAAGACACAAAACACTGTCTCTGTGGGCCAAGCAAATGATCAAACTGGGCATTTCGAAGGATTCGCTGAGTAGAGCTCAGTTGGAAGAGATGCTCCGTGACGGTGAAAGATTGAGAGCCAAACAGATGAAGTTTGGTAACGACGAGAGTGAGGACAACCTCCTGGACATTGAGAAGGAGTACGAAAACGACAGTGACAACGAAGCCGAGCGCGAGGCTCTCGGAAAGGGCATCATGGCCATGGACTTCATGAAAAATGCAGAAGAAAAGAAGAGAAGAGAAAACAAGAAAGAGCTTGAATTCCTCAAAGGTGTTGGATCCAACACCGGGCTCGAGGAGTTTGAGAACCGCTCCGGAGAGATTAATTCCATCAGCAAGCTGAAGAACGAGGGAAGGAGAGTGTACGCTCCCCAAGTTGCAGCCGAGAAGGAGGAGATGGAGGAACTTGACGAGGAGCTCATCCACGACTACCGCGACGACGAAGCCAAGAGTTTGGAAAACAGAATGAAGAACAGGGTCAGAGGCCGTGAAAGAACCGCTGAGAATGAGGAGTCGGAGCAATCGGACGATGAAGACCAGCCGCCCGCCAAGAAGAGTAAGGTCGAGGAGAAGGAGGGTTCCGAATTCGAAGGTTTTGACAGCGATAGCAACGAAGAGAAAGAGGACGAGGAAAGCGAAAGCGAGGTGGAGGAGAACCCATGGTTAGCGGTAGGGGAAGACGACGAGAAGACCGTTGCAAGGTCTAAGAAGTACACCACAGTGACTGAGGACTCGTCGAAGCTCTCCAAGGCCGCTAACAAGATCGAAAAGCACAAAAACAAGACTACTCAAGGCAAGGGAAGCAAAGCGCCTGCCACGTTAATTGACATGGAGAGAGTCTTGGATGTGAATAAAAAGGGTGATGCCTTTGGCAGTGATGAAGAGCAAAGCGACGACGACGACGAAAAAGACAGCCGCATGTTCAAGCAGCAGGGTCTCATCAAGGAAGCTTTTGCTGGAGACGACGTTGTGAGCGAATTCCAAGAAGAGAAACGCAGACTCATAGAAGAAGAAGGTGACCAGGAAGAGGACCTCACGCTACCTGGATGGGGATCCTGGGGAGGCAGTGACCAGCCGCAGAAACCAAAGAAGAAGTTTGTGAGGAAGGTTGAGGGTGTGGCTCGTCCCGACAACAGACAAGACAAGGGAAAGCAGAATGTCATCATCAACGAGAGACTCAACAAGCACAACTTGAAGTACCAATCTGCAAACGTGCCTCATCCATACGAAACCCGAGAGCAATACGAGAGAGCATTGAGAATGCCAATTGGAGAGGAATGGGCGTCGAGGGCTACGTTCCAGAAGTCCACATTGCCTCGTATCATTGTCAAGCAGGGTACAGTTGTGGACCCCTTGAAAGCACCATTCAAATAAGCATTGTATATTAGCACAGTTTAGAGCATAATCTAATTTATCAAAATACCGTTTCTATCAGCCCAAGCCTTGCCGCTCAAGAACACTCCAGTGGGGTCCATCTCCTTTCTCACCTTATTGTAGGCCTCCAAGCTGGGTCCAAACCACTTCTGCATCACTGGGTCAAAGCCAAGCATGGAATAGAACTTCTTGCCTCCGTATTTCAACTGGACCTTCAAGTCGTCCTCGGTGTGGTGGTCACCAGGCAAACCAATGAAGTTCTTGGCCCAGTGTGGCTTACCACCTGCTCTGGTCATGGAATCTTCAAAAATCTGGAACCACTGGTGCGTTGGGACATTGAAGCCAAATGGTCTATACATGGTAGCGTTTATGAAAAGCGTCAACTGCTCGTTGGTCACCTTGGAGAGGTCGGCCTGGTGGGGCAATCCCTCGGGAGAGTTGTCCAAGAATGGTCTCAAGCTGTTTCCTGGAATAGGGCCGGCACTGACGGCGTTTCTCTTGGCCAACCATTCCTGTGGAGGGTGCAACGATGGATTTCCGTCAGAGTCAACAAAGCCCTTTTCTGGGTAGGTGACGTTGGAGCATCTGACCTCGATGGGAGCGTGGACGAAGAATTCGTTCTTTTTGGCGCCTTCCTGGATCTTTTCGTTCAATTCAGTCAAAACATTAATTCCTTCGGTCAATGGCGCAGACCACTCGTTGACAAACTGGGAAAACAAGCAGTCCATATTGAGGCCCTCCACGGAGTTTTGCACGGCGATGTCTCCGCTTCCCAAAGTCTCAACCTCTCCATACTGCTGTTTGAAAACGTATTTTTCGACCCAAGGCGTGAGTTTAGGGTAAATATTCACAGAAACCCACAAAAGCGACTCGTAGAAAAGACGGCCGAAGAAAGTTCCGTACCACGAAGAACGGGGATCGCTCAATGCGTCCTCCGACTTGGAAGCTCTCCAGCAGACACAATTGCCCGAGTATGGGAACCACCAGATTCTGATAAACTCCGAGTCGAGCCAGATGGTATCCCACTCACGCAACAAGGTAGTGAACTTGATGATCTCTTGCTTGGACTTGATGGTGTATCTGGGGACTGCTCTGAGGGTAACTTGGGTGATGATACCGATTTTACCAAGAGACAAAAGAGCAGCTCGGAACAAATCCTGGTTCTTCACAGACGAGCACTCAATGAGCTTTCCCTCGCCATTGGCCACAACCAAAGACACAACCTGCTGACAGACCAAACCATGGTACTGAGAAGAGCCGTGGGTTCCTGTGGATATAAGACCGGCAATGGACTGGTCAGAGATCGAGCCCAAGTTCTGGATCGCCAACTTGTGCTCCTTCAAGTACTCGTTCAACTGGTAGATCCTGATACCCGCCTCCACGGTCAAGTCCACGTACTTGACCTCTTTTCCCGATCCGGAGGGCCCGTAGTACTCCTTCTGGTCGAGAACTTTGTCGAACTTGTCCAAGTTGCACAACCACTCGTTTGTCATTGTCAAATCGGAAGGCGAATGGCCCGAGCCCACCGTCATGATGGTTTTTCCGAGCTTCCTGGCCTGGTGGATCAATTCCTGGATTTCTTCGGTCAGAGTCGGCTGGAAGATAGCCTGGGGCTTACAAAAGAACGTTCCGGCCCATGTTCTGTGGAGCACCTTCTTGGTGACAAACGGCTTGAGCGACTCGGGAACCGACATGGTATGGAGAACTACAACGGTTTCTGAGAATGAGATAGACCCAGGACCGGCATGCAGCGGCGATGTCTGTGGCCCTTCATGTGATCCACGGTTCAGAGAAAAAAAAAAAGAAAGGACGTGGAGTAAATGAGAGAAAAACGAGTTCAAGATATTTTGGAGTTTAAGGTTATTGTCGGTTTGGCTCTGGTGTCTGGTGGGGACTCTTCAACGGCTTTTGCAGCCATTCGCAGCAACTCCGAGTCGGGACGCCAACGCCAAGGTAGCACAAAGTGGTGAGTTGCTGTCTCCGGGGAAATCATGGGTCGAATTTGGGTTTTCTGACTCGTTGAAAAAAATTTAAAACTACAAATTGTTTTTTGATTTATCAGATATATCTGAGACATACGTGGGGACCATCTGCGCGAAGGCTAAGAGCGCTAAGAGCCGTGTTCGACCGTAGGCTTATGTGCTTTCTTTGTCGGCTAGAGTTTTTTTTTTTTTTTTGCTTTGCCTTTGCCCATCCACTCTATCAACCGACGTAAGTGCCTTGATAATCTTATATCCCAATTGAAGAAGAGATCGTTACTTTAGACTTTGCCGCTTCCTTGATATGTGCATAGTGAGACATACATCAGGTGGTGGACCCACTATTGATCGAAAACACTACAAATATTGTAATTCGGGGGCAACTTGATTTTTCTGATCTTGGAGCAAGAAGATTGAGGGGCACAATTAGCTAACCCTGAAACCATGGGTTTTTCAACTAGGTCTTGATCACACTCTCCTCGTCTAAACGACGGCTTGGCTGGAGTTCCGGGCTGGATAGTCTCCATGTAAATGTCTCGGTATAATGAGATTGAGGTTGTGGATTTGAATTTAATCACACTGAAGTCTTTTCTAGTAGCCTTTTTTTTTTTTTTTTCTTTTTTTTTTGTCTCTCTTACTTTTTTCTGTGGTCGTCAAACTTTCACGAATTGTGCGCCATCTGTCAATTTGCAGCCAAGAAACAGGCTTTTCGGAGTATCGCCACAATGGCCGATACGACGTTGCGGTCCGACGTCAAAAATCCACAATTGTAGAATTTACACCCAAAGTCCAAAAAAGAGAAATAAGCGTCTCTTCCAAATCAAAGTAATTCACTAAAAAAAAAAAAGACGCCTACCCTACTGGCGCTAGCCAACTGGTGATCTCCTGTATTCCCCTATACGCGCACTTGAAACGGTAAACGAGACACAAAAGACACCAGAAGCAAACGTCCTTAAAAAAGCCATTATTCAAAAATCCTTCATCTCAGCAAGACCACTAGAAACCTGTAAAATCCCAAACATCTCCCAGATCGTAATGTGCCTCGTGTGATTGGCGGTGTGGCTGCGAGCATTATTCTTTTTTCGCAGCCATTCACTCGCGTATCGTGTTCCACGATAAGCCGCCAGGCCATCTGGTGACGACGTCAAAAACAAAAAAAAAAAAAAGAATACTCAAAAAATACTCGCTTCCACATTTGAAATCGCCCAATAAAATAGACTATTTTCTCCCCCTCGGCCTCTTCCTTGCCTCTCGCTAAGCAGCCGCGCCTGCATAGCACGTCGTATTTCGCCCATTTCTTCGTTTAGGTTGCAACTTTTTCAACCTACTTTCGTTTTTCCCAATTCTCCCACCCATTATGCCTCTGAACGTTGGTATCAAGGCCATCGAGGTCTACATTCCCCAGAACTATGTCAACCAGGCCGAGCTAGAAAAATTCGACAACATCCCCCAGGGCAAGTACACCATTGGCTTGGGTCAGACCAATATGGCGTTTGTTTCAGACAGAGAGGACATCTACTCTCTCTGTTTGACTGTCACGTCCCGTTTGTTGAAAAACTACAACATCGACCCAAACTCCATCGGTCGTTTGGAGGTCGGCACCGAAACCTTGTTGGACAAGTCCAAGTCGGTGAAGTCGGTGTTGATGCAACTTTTCGGTGAAAACGACGATATCGAAGGTGTTGACACGATCAACGCGTGCTACGGAGGCACTTCTGCTGTGATCAACGCGGTCAACTGGATCGAGTCCTCGTCTTGGGACGGCAGAGACGCGATTGTCGTCGCTGGTGACATTGCCATCTATTCTCAAGGTGCTGCCAGACCCACTGGAGGTGTGGGCTCTGTGGCGCTTCTCATTGGCCCAGACGCCCCCTTGGTGTTTGACTCTGCCAGAGGCTCCCACATGGAGCACGCCTGGGACTTCTACAAGCCCGACTTCACCTCGGAGTACCCCATTGTCGATGGCCACTTCTCGTTGACCTGCTACACGAAGTCCTTGGACCACGCCTACAGAAACTACTCCAAGAAGATCACCAAGGACGCCAACAAGACCGTGGGTCTCTTGGACTACTTTGACTACTCCGCTTTCCACGTTCCTACGTGCAAGTTGGTCACCAAGTGCTTCGCTCGTATGTTGTACAACGACTTCAAGTCCAACCCTGCTGCTTTCAAGGACAAGCTTGCGCCTGAGGTGTTCGAGGAGGTGTCCAACCTCTCCTACGAGCAGTCCTTGACCGACAGAAACTTGGAGAAGGTGTTCTTGAGTCTTGCCAAGGAAGAGTCCGCTAAGAGGGTCACTCCAGCCTTGAAGGTCGCCACAAACACCGGTAACATGTACACCGCCTCGTGCTGGACCTCTTTGGCCTCCATATTGTACTTTGTTGGCAGTGAAGCCTTGCAGGGCAAGAAGATCTCTGTGTACTCGTACGGTTCTGGTCTTGCCTCCACGCTTTTGTCTCTTAATGTTGTTGGCGACATTACTCCTATCACCAAGATCTTGAACTTGGAGTACAAGTTGTTTGAGGGTAGAACCAAGAAGAGCCCTCAGGATTACGTCAACGCCATTGAGTTGAGAGAGAAGATCCACTTGCAGAAGAACTACAAGACCGAGGGCTCGCTTGACGACATTGCCTCCGGCGTGTACTACTTGAAGGAGATCACCGACAAGTTCCAGAGAATTTACGAGGTCAAGCAGTAGATACCGAATAGTCACTCGCTGCTTTGTCCATAGAACAGGGCGTCCGCCTGCTAGCATTCAGTGATATATATTCATCGAGACAGATAATAGAGGTGTAGGAGCAAGTCAAAGTGGGTGTAGGAGCGAGTTAAAGTGCAAGGCACTTTGAGGAGTTTAGTGGTTCACGTACACGATAACGCAGGTTCGTCATAAGTCAGCCATTTTTCAACTCGATCATCATAAATTTTGCATCATTTGAGGAGACATTGAACTATTCGTTGTAATGCTTAAAAGCTCTAACCTCACACTCAGAAATCAGCTTAGTTCTGGATTAGACTTGTTGTACTGTTTGATGAAAATGGCTGCAAATTCAGTGAGGTAAGTAGGAAATCAAGACAACAAAGGCTATTATTCTGAAAATAATGCAGGTTGACAGAAAAGATGCAATAAACCTCTCTAATTAGTTTCTGATACTCGTCAAAATATGGTAGTTTTCAAAGATGATTCGGCTGCATTTTCATGCCTACATTACTTAGACATCCCTAGCGAGACCTATTGAGGTTATTCACCTCACAACTTTCGAACACAACAACTCAAAACTCTCTGCTCACTCAATTTCCTCGTGAGTTTTATTAAGCCCTTTGGACTTAAACAAATCTTTTTGGGCTACATGAGATTTTAGCGTTATATTACACGGTCAGAGGGTGTCCCGTGTAGCGTGGTGTACTGATGTCCCATCACTATTTTGCTTTCTTCCGAATCGAGAAAAACTGCGATAACACTGAATCGCCTGGTGTAACACACTTCACACAAATATATGAGCGTCGTGCGCACACCGATACGTAAACACGAAAACCTCAGATCTCAAAAAAACGGTAACCAACTCCAAACACAACACAATGAGAGAGGTTATCAGTATCAACGGTATGTCAATTTAAATTAGTGTTTTCAAAAACCTTCACTAACAGTCAGTCGGTCAGGCCGGTTGTCAGATCGGTAACGCGTGTTGGGAATTATACTCGCAAGAACATGGAATCAGACCAGACGGTTACCTTCAGGAGGGTTTGACCAGACCAAAAGGCGGCGAGGAAGGTTTTTCGACCTTCTTCTCCGAAACTGGATCGGGAAAGTACGTCCCCAGAGCTTTGTACGTCGACTTGGAACCAAACGTGATTGACGAGGTTCGTACTGGTGCTTACAAAGACTTGTTCCACCCAGAGCAGTTGATCGCCGGCAAGGAAGATGCCGCTAACAACTACGCCCGTGGTCACTACACCGTCGGAAGAGAGATTTTGGACGACGTTTTGGACAGAATAAGAAGAATGTCCGACCAGTGCGATGGCTTGCAAGGTTTCCTTTTCACCCACTCCTTGGGCGGTGGTACCGGTTCCGGTTTGGGCTCTTTGCTCTTGGAGCAGTTGTCCATTGACTACGGCAAGAAGTCCAAGTTGGAATTCGCCGTCTACCCTGCCCCACAGGTGTCCACCTCCGTTGTGGAGCCTTACAACACCGTCTTGACCACACACACCACTTTGGAGCACGCTGACTGTACTTTCATGGTGGACAACGAGGCCATCTACGACATGTGCCGCAGAAACTTGGGCATCTCCAGACCAAACTTCAACTCTTTGAACTCCTTGATCGCGCAGGTCGTTTCCTCCGTCACCGCCTCCTTGAGATTCGATGGCTCCTTGAACGTCGACTTGAACGAGTTCCAGACGAACTTGGTGCCATACCCAAGAATCCACTTCCCCTTGGTCTCTTACGCGCCTGTCTTCTCCAAGACCAGAGCCAACCACGAGTCCAACTCTGTAGCTGAGATCACCGCCTCCTGTTTCGAGCCAGGCAACCAGTTGGTCAAGTGTGACCCTCGTGTTGGTAAGTACATGGCTACGTGCTTGTTGTACAGAGGTGACGTTGTCACCAGGGAGGTGTCCAACTCTGTTGCCCAGATCAAGGCCAAGAAGTCCGTCCAGTTGGTCGACTGGTGCCCTACCGGTTTCAAGATCGGTATCTGCTACCAGCCACCTACTGCCATCGAGGGCTCTGAGTTGGCCTCCGCCAAGAGAGCCGTCTGTATGTTGTCTAACACCACCGCTATCGCCGAGGCCTGGAAGAGAATTGACAAGAAGTTCGACTTGATGTACTCCAAGAGAGCGTTCGTGCACTGGTACGTGGGTGAAGGTATGGAGGAGGGTGAGTTCACCGAGGCCAGAGAGGACTTGGCCGCTTTGGAAAGAGACTACGAGGAAGTTGGCACCGACTCTTTCCCTGAGGAGGAGGAAGAGTACTAAGGTAGTTCATGACGTGGTGGTCTTTTCAGTTATACCCACCTATTGCGGCCTAACGGTCAATGCTTGAGGATCTAATTTGCGATAGTTTATTTCTGCTAGGGTTTATTTAATATACTAGTGTTTGATGAAGTTGTAGAGTTTCGGGAGGGCTCAAATGATTAGAGTCGACCTAGAAAATGCACTCTTTGTAACTCGTTTTCGGGCGAAGCTCATCCTTATTATAGGTATTTATTCAGATGTCTATCATCTTCCTTCTTTGTCCTCTCATTTCAAAGTACAGCTCATTACTAAATTCTCATAATCTAAGGAGAGAACTCACTTCTCCTTCCACGCCAAACAAAGCTCAAGCCCCTAAGAGGCCCGTAGCGCTCTTTATTTAATCGGATTTTAGGTCACTTCTCGAGCTTATACTGTTTGTCTCAAGAAATATAGGTTCTCATCAATCTCATGACATGTCAAACTGAGTTTGAATTCGTTTCCTGTTTTTTTTTTTTTTTTATTTTTTTTGTTCTTTTTGCTTCTCTTCATAAAGAAAAATTCAAGGTCTACTCCTGCTACGCTACATCCCTTCAACAAGAAATCCAAATTCGGTATACATAGAGCGAATGAAATGCCCGGGGGCCAATTACGAGTCTTGAGCTCGGGAGAAAGCAAAAGCACCAAAGCGAGTGTCGAAAGCCTAGGCAATCAAATAAGAATCTGCAACAACGGCATGATCAAAGCCAACATGCCCAAGGAGTTCGCAGCGGCCTTTCCATCAAAAGTGGAAACATCTGGAGTGGTGGAAACACCAGCAACAGTAGAGGAACCAGAAGTCTCACACTCCTCGCAAGATTCAGTGAGAGTAGTTGGAATCACGACAATAACGGTCTGTGTGGAGTCGTCAGTGTCGCAAGGCACCGTGGTGGTGTAAGTCTTTGTTCCGTAGGTAGTGGTGGTGATGGTAGTCACTGGGGTCGAAGGAACATGGACAATCACACAAGTCGTGCCCGAAATGGTCTCAGTCACCGTGCTGGTGATGGTGTTGGACCAGGTGGACACTATGGTGACACAAGTGGAGGTAGTTTCGGTGGTTTCGCTTGGAACATCGGTCCAAGTCCACGAAACGGTCTCACTAGGAGTGGTGGAAACACCGGCAATGCTGGAGTTGTCAGACGTCTCGCAAGAAGTAGTCGTGGTAGTCTCTGTCATGTCGGTGTCACAGTCTGACTCTGTGGGCCAAATTGGAGTTTCAGGCTCGCTGGTGGGCTCTTCAGTAGGCTCAGGCTCGCTGGTGGGCTCCTCAGTGGGCTCAGGCTCCGAGGGCCAGTTCGAAGTAGGAAGAATGGTCTCAGAGGGGTAGATTGGCTCGCTGGTGCTCTCTGGAGGGCTGCAAGGAACGGTCACAATAATGGTCTCGGTTCCCGAAGCGTACACAGAAGTCAATCCGGTGGATGAAGCAGCACAGTCAGTGGTGGTACTCATGACAACCTCGGTGCACTCGTTGTCGTTGCCATTGCCGTGGACCTTCCACTCAGCGTTGTGGGACTCCTTGAAGTACTCCTGGCCACACTTGAAGTTGTAGGAGTAGGTGACTTCGCAGGTCAAGTCCTTCTTGGGCACGGCGGCGTTGATGTTCAAGTATGGTCTGTGGTGACGAGGAATGTTCTTGACGTAGACCTTGGCGTAGGTGGCAGTGCACTCTTTGACCTCGACGGTGGTTCTCAAGGCGAAGAGAGGGAAGCAGAACACGTTGATCTTGCTTGTGATCGAAGCCTTCAACGATTTGCAGTCGAGGGCCACTTCGGTCAGAGGGTTCTTGATCTCGATGTAGCCAGACATTCCACGGTGGGCACACGAGGGGCCCAAGACGTAATGCTGGTTGAAGTCGAGGAATACGTTCTTTCTCAAGTAGTAGGCGCCGTGGTCGATGGAGCCGCCGAAAGTGAACGAAAGACCGGCCTCGAAGTGCACTTTGGCAAGCAACTTGACTCCACCGCACACCCAGTGAACGAGATTCTCTCCCGCTCTCCAGATGGTGGCAGCAGCCAAACTGATAGCGTCAAAGGCAAAGCCGGCGTTGAACGCAAAACCAAACTCGATGTGGCTCGAAATCTTAGCCACTCCCTCGACCTCGGCAGTACATGTGCACTGGAGCTCGGAAAATGCAACAACGTTGGCGCCGGAAAATACCTTACAGTTGGCGTACACCTTGGACTCGTGGATAAGCTTGATTCCAGCAGAGACAGAGGCCTCGATCTTGCTCACGTAGGGCATGTGCAACGTGAAGTAGTCGCCCTCTTTCAAGCCCATCTCGTTGTTAATTTCCCAACGCACTTTGGCAAGCCATCCTGGCGTCTCTGGATGCTTGTCCTCAGGAGGGTCAATCGACAAGATCTCGTTGAACACTACTGGGCGGTGTCCCAAGTGGAAGGTGGCTGCAACATGCGTAGCCAATGCGCCGAGGCTGACTAGATACTTCAAGGAAACCATGGTCGGAGCGTTTGGTTTCCCCAAGGGAGGAGATTTGACTTCTTTTATACGTCATTGCCGTTGACGATTCTAGAATTCGTTGAAGGCTTTGACAGGTGGATTAGACGAGAACGCCTTGCATCAACTAGTGCTAATGATAGAACGGGCGCTGGAGCGCCCGAATATTCATTTCTCGCTGCATGTGCCATTGTCCGTGGCCTTGACGATGTAGGATTCTGATTTCGAGTGTCTAGTTTAACCTTCCTGCTCCGCCAGCATTCACAGCTTCGGATCCCACGAACTACCGATAGACTCCCCGGACGCGTAGAATCACAATAAGAAGAAAATCCGTCTCGCCGTAATAAGCTTTGGGAATTCGAGTTTTGTGTCTTTTGTTCGAGGAATGAATAGTATCTAGTTGGAGTGGTGCATTTTCGTTCGATCGGTTTGGATGGGTGGGTTTTACACAGAAAGCACGAGATATCCAATTGAAAACATTATCGTAGGCAGAACCATCGAATTCATCTCACCTTGCAGAACGTTCGAAAAGAGAATGGGGTTTCTGCGTGGAGACGCTTAACCGAAAACATGATATAGACGAGGGCACCAGCCACCTCCATTGTTCACGAAAACAGGCTGTAGCAACACGCTGAAAAGTACTCGTGGGACGAATATGGTAAAACTCTGGCAGCTAAATTTATTTTACATAAATTAGATTGAAAGTTATCGATAGGTCTATATATCAAAATCCACAATCTTGGCTTCATCAAAGATAAAGTCACAGTGAAGATAAGTTTTCCCCACGTTCATGGAACGCTTGGAACAATTGGCCTGCAGCTTCGTCTCGTGTGTCTATTCTTGTCCAGATTCGCCCAAATCAACCAAATTTAGGTCCGTTTTGGCGTGAATGTGCCCCAAAGGGAAGCCATGTCTGAACCACGATCGAGAATCCAAACTCGTCAGAATCTGACCGCGTTTGTGCAACCTGGGCGTGTACTCATCAGACGAAGATTTGTCCAATGTTTCTTTTTTGACGTTACAATTTTGTAGTTACACTTTTGTGGTATGATCTAAAGTACTTTTCGCAGCCATGCTGAGTAAGTCGTTGAACGCCAAGAGCTGTGAAAGAGAAGTACACTACCACCAGCTTTAGATCCCTCTTAATCTCTTGCTTGTGCGTCTGCTGCAAAATTGTGCTTTCACTTTTTTCCTTTTTTTTTTCTTTGTCTTTTTTTCTGACTCCGGTTGTCATAAACGGCGTGCCCTATGCCACCCAACCCACACCTCGAAATGACTGCTTATATTGTGCTATTTAGTTTCTTTGGGTCCCTTCAACAAAAATTTCGATATTATAGACTTTTAATTTATAATCTGAACCCCAAAAGGGCTTCCGTTTTGGCCGGGTGGCCGGGCTGGCGCACGTGACCGTGGGACCACAGAAAAAGCTAGATGCGATACCAGAAACCCAACCAGTTTTCACCCAACTCCAAAAGAAACACTAAACATGGAGGACAAAAGAGAATTGTTGAAACAGCCGCTCCACGGCATCTACATTCCCATTGGCCTTATTCTCTTCGGCACCGCCATCTTCGGCTTGCAGTATATGCCGTATAGCATAGCGTTCATCGTGATAGTGTGTTCGTGGAATTTCTACGAGGCGTGGTGCAGAAGGCTGTCTGTGGAGCCTGTGAGATGGAACGACTTGGAGTTGATCGACAAGACGGTCATTTCGAGAAACACCGCCATCTACAGGTTCAAGCTCAACCACGAGGACGAGGTGCTCAATGTGCCTACCGGACACAATGTGGCATGCTGCTTTTCCATCGACGGCAAGGACGAGATCAGGTACTACACGCCGATCTCGAACCGTTTCGATACGGGCTTTTTCGACATTCTCGTCAAGTCGTACCCTCAGGGCAAGGTGCTGAGAAGATTTGCCCTGCTCAAGGAGGGCCAGACCGTTTTGTTCAGAGGCCCTGTGGGCAGATTGGAGTACAAGACCAACATGGCCAAGGAAATCGGGCTTGTTGCTGGCGGCTCGGGCATCACGCCCATTTTGCAGGTGATCACCCAGGTTATCACCACTCCAGAGGACACAACGAAGCTATCGCTCATCTACGCCAACGAGACGTCCAACGACATTTTGTTGAAGGCCGAGTTGGACGAGATTGCGCAAAAATACCCCAACTTCACTGTGCATTACACGTTGACCAGTCCGCCCGCTGACTGGACCGGGTCCAAGGGCTATGTCACGCGGGAGATGATGGAGCAGCACTTGCCCCAGCCTCTGGCCGAAAATAGGCTTTTCATCTGCGGGCCTCCGGAGATGAAGCGCAGCTTGATGGCCATTTCCGAGGACTTGGGCTGGGCGAAGACCACCATGAAGTCTGCCCCCACCGACCAGGTCTTCTGTTTCTGATGAACTTTCGTGCAATACGGAGGTTTAGTTTCAAGACGAAGAAAAGGTCACCAAGGCTCACCAGCCGCTATAGAGTAATTGGAGTAATGGAATATGGCATGCTAGCACAGTGTAGGACGGTATCGAGCGCTTAACCCCATTCGTAGGAGCATCACGAAAAGCTAAAACCGAAGCTTATTCGCATATCGAAGGAATTTTGCCTTTCCTGCCCGCTTGGGCCGGCACGACCTGTCAAACAACAAGCACAATCTCCGAAACACAATCCCCGTGTGGTGTTCTTCGCTTGGGTGCAAAATCCAGTATCGTCGCGGAGGTGTTTCCTGATAAGTGCAAAGCACGTTGAGAAAAGGTGGAAATTGCTCCGCGCCGTGACGACAAACACCCTTCAAACCGCCATTGTTCGGAGATTCTTATCTCGCAAATCTACAATGCGTTTCTCCGGCCTTGTGGCAAATGGCTGCCAGTTGCTGCCCCGGACGAAGATGCCCAAAACAGCAATGCCGATAGATCACGTGAC
Source organism: Candidozyma ruelliae (assembly GCA_030582895.1). NCBI lineage: Eukaryota > Fungi > Ascomycota > Pichiomycetes > Serinales > Metschnikowiaceae > Candidozyma > Candidozyma ruelliae. The sequence continues at coordinate 869,558 of JAJMHE010000003.1, forward strand.
CCGGAGACACTTCCCAATGCGTGCGTACGCCCGCAACGCTATCTACCATAGATCACCAGGGCAACTTTCCATGGAGCTGGCGAATATATAAAGACCCCTTGCCATTGAGTTTTGCGACACCAACCAAAATCAACTCAATCAAACAAATATCAAGAAAAATGGCTTTGCAAATCCCAGGAAAGTTCGCCTACGGTACCATGTCCATGACATGGACCCCAGAGCCCATTCCCAATGAACAGGCTTTCGAGTGCTTGAACCACGCTATTTCGAAACACAACACTCAGCTTGTTGTTGGAGGCGAGTTCTACGGCCCCAACGACATCAACATGAAGATGAAGGAGGAGTTCTGGAAGAAGTACGGCGACAGGTACCCCAACTTGATCGTCTCGATGAAGGGCGGCTTCAACTTGCAGAAGTTCGCTCCCGACGGATCCAAGGAGTCTGTGGGCAAGTCAATTGAGAAGCTTGCATCTTACTTCCCCAAGGACAAGGCCAAGAGACCCAAGTTGATCTTCGAGGTTGCCAGAGTGGACCCCACCATTCCATACGACCAGACCATTGGCTACATCAACGAGTACGTGCAGAAGGGCGTGATTGACGGAATCTCTATTTCTGAGGTTGGCGTGGGCTCGATCCAGAAGGCCATTTCCGTTGCTCCCATCTCTGTTGTCGAGGTGGAGTTCCACTTGATGTGCCAGGACATTCTCCACAACGGCGTCTTGGAGGAATTGAGCAAGCACAACATCCCCGTGATTGCCTACTCCCCCTTGAACCGTGGTTTCCTCACTGAGTTTGCTGCCAACGACCTTGACGGCTTCCTCAAATTGTGCAACAGACCAGGCGACATCAGAGGCGGTTTGGGCAAGTTCTCTGGCGACAACTTCTGGCACAACGCCAAGTTGGTCAAGGCCTTGCAGGAATTTGCCCACAAGAAGGGTACCACCTTGGAGGCCTTGTCGTTGAACTGGATCTCTGCTGTGGGCGGTTCTGAGAACCTCTACGGCATCAAGAAGATTCCAAAGATCTTGCCAATTACCTCCGGTACCACGCCTCTGAAGATCGACCGTAACTTGGGTGCTCCAGTCGAGTTGACCAGAGACGACTTGGACGAGATCAAGAAGATCTGTGACGCTCACCCAGTCAAGGGCTACCGTTACACCAAGGAGGCCGAGGGTCTCAACTTTGCCTAGTTTAGATATGCTAATGTATGTGATGTCAATTTACAAAGTAGGCGGCAGACCATCTTACGCTTTGGTAGGCGATAGCGAGGCAATGCAGAATAGATAATTTATAACTTCATGATGTTTCGAGTCAATGCAAGGTAGTCAATTGCGAGACACTTGGTCAACTAAAGGCCATAGCGAGGCAATACAGTCTAGACAGTGTGGACTTAATTTACAGTTGAAGAGCTGAGACAGTGCAGAGTAGTTGACGAATCACTTGACACATCAAAAAGTGCTAGCACTGAAAAAATAGTGCTTCACTGTCCATGCTAAGTTTTTTGCGGCGATTTGATTCATTTTGTTTTTCTTTGGTGAACTTATCGATTGAAGCTCGCCAGCGTCAATCTCTAGATTGAATAGCGTTAGGAGGTCAGCCATCATGCACAAGGCCTGTTCGAACCATGGGGCCCGTCAGAGCTTTACAGATCCTCCGACACGTGAAGTAGGGTAACATGGCGTTTTATTAAAATTTCCTCGTGATCTGAGCAAGTACTTCTCAGTGTTGACGACATCTCCAGTTGTGCCCCAAAGTTATGCTAAATGCGGTAACTTCTGCTTCCAGCTAGACGCCTCTACTTCTGATTTTGCTTATTAGAACATCTCGATACCACGAATGAGTCGAAAAGAAAGTGGAAGAATTCTTGATTGCAAGGTGGAAGGTGGAAGCGGGCCTTCTTCGCCTCATACCTAACTTTACTGCCCCGAATTCTGAGGGAGCCGGGGCCAAATCGCCCCCAGTGAAGACTGAAGCACTGGAATGTAATAAAGTTACCTAATCATCAGAAACAAGGGGCCTCGAGACCATACTCCCATGAAGCATATGCTGTACAGCCTTCGAAACAGAACCAGATGGCACATTGACAAATAATCATACAATTCTAGCACATGTTCACCCCGAATTGCAAAAGATGTACAAGAGAAACCTCAGAATACGCCTTAACACCAGCTATAATAGATACGACAATCGTATCGACTGACCCTTTCACTAACCCAAAAAAATCCGAAGTAACAATCACAGCCACTGTATCCTACCTGATTGGAAAGACTTTAGCGCCCACGGCTTCAGGTGTTTTAATAGAAACGGCTACAAGCTATTCACCTTCAACCGCTTTGATCGTTCCACGGACCCAAATACCAAGTCCACTCGAGGCAGATAAAGTGGTAGAAAAGGATGGTATGCTGAAGAAGCAGCAGAACGCAAAACGAGAATTTCGTCTCAAGTCAGATATGTTTTGGAGGCAGTGCAAATGACCTTCAATAACTAAAATATCTCACGACGAGTGATGCTGTCTGCATCCTTGTGAACACATTCTATAATGCTACTACATAAGCTTCGTTCTATCATTCCTTTTGCGTCATGTATCAGATTCAAGTGATAAATGCTCTGTTTCTTTCTCGAAGCGCTCTCTGTTAGGATACGTAGTGGTATAAATTAGCTATAGAGTCACCCCCAGATTAGGTAGCTTCCTAGCTGATGTTAGCAGGACTGCAAAAGAGGTACTGATGTTCCTATTGTTACAATAATAATTATGAAGACTCCAGAATATTATCTCATGAACATTCTGGACCTCCTTGATTACAGTCTACTATATATATGGACACTGCCTTTACTATCATATTCAACTAACTTATAATCTACTTTACAACACCTTTTGACCCTATAATTTAGAATGTCCTACTTTTAACTTTGGGACTGCACGTAGTCAGGACAGACTCAAACACTTACACTACTTTCGTTCCTATTCATTCCTTCCCTTCGCTATCTATCGTTATAATAAAGCTCGTAGCGTTTTCTAAAAAAGATCCCTCAACCGCTGATTCCAGAGAAACGGCTGCGTTGCTGTCAGGCGAGGGTGAAAGTAAACTCGGATACCATTACGTGCTGTCCTCACTGGAATATACCATTTAAAAAACTAGGCGTGAAAATTCAACGTATGTTGACTCTCTTGAATTAGTGTAACACTTCCGAGTGTACGTGATCTCCTACCTCGAGTGTGCTTCAGGGTTCAACTTGTCCAACATGCGGTAGTGCCCTAACCAAAAATGGCTGCAAAAAAACGGTCACAAAGCTTGACAGCCCTTCTCGACTTCCGTTAGTGCTTTACATATATCGCCTTGTTCAATCCGTATCCTGAGACCTTCATCAAGTTTGTGGCTCCAGAATCCTGGGCTTGAACTCAAATAAAGGCATCCTGCTTGTGAAACTCGAAAATTCGTCTAGATGACGCTCAATACGTGTAGAATTTCACACCTACCATATACTATATAGCTGAATGCAATTCTGGGCTTCCTTGAACCGTTCCTTGGACTTTCGTAGTCCAGCATGTGGGCTCGTTGCGATCATATGGGTTCTGAGACCAAAGCAACCCACTTATATAATGGAATTTGATGAAATGCCTTATTACTCAATGATATAAACAGTTTGTAGGAAATAGTTCGTTATATATTTGGTGTTGGACATCGAGAGGTGTCGGCATATTCGTAGCCAAAAAGACGGGTATATCAGGCTGCTGTAGCCATTCCCGCGATAAACACTTCTGTACCACAAACATATTGGAACAGTAATAAGACTTCCCGAAAAAAGCTTAAAACTGAAACCAAGTCATCCGAAGACACCTGCTTTTACCCCAAGCGTCTCTCTTCAACAATATAGTTAGATCAGCCCGAGGTTCAATCCAGATCCAGAGAGACACAAAATTTCTGGCGACAAAAGCCAACATGAGCTCGAAGGCCGGGTCGGGTCAACAGACCCATGCTCAGCACCCTCCACCGCCAGATCAACAGGCCGGAGGCAACCAAGAGCTCGCTGTGGGTTCTCAAGAAATTCGTCACGACGACGCTCAGCAGCCTCCTCCTCCTCCTCCTCCTCCTCCTCCTCCTCAGCAGCCTCCTCCTCCTCCTCAGCAACCTCCTCCTCCTCCTCCTCCTCAGCAGCCTCAGCAGCCTCAGCAGGCTCATATTAATCAGCAGGGTGAGGTTCCTCGGCAGCATCAACTTCCTCGGCAGCATCAGCAGCCTCAAGAGCAACATCAGGCTGAAGAACAACGGGGCTGGCTTGTAAGAATGCTGACAGGATTCAGAAGATGGTTCAGACCGGATGATCTCGAGATGCAAAACCAAAATCGACGCCAAGACGTGGCCTTATTTATCGAAGCACTTTCAGTGCTGATTTTGTGGCTTCTTGCCCTCGGCTTTCTTATATGGTCACTGTTTGCTTTGCACGAAGCGATACACAGAGAGGCCAACAACATCCAAGTTGAGGAAGCCTCGCGTTCTCTCTTGATTTTGTTGGCCTGTATGTGTTTGTTAGTCATATGTGCCCAGTGGTCATTCGGCCTATTAGGCCGACTAATGAGATGATTTTCATCCTCGCCTGTAGAGAACGGTGCAGATACTTGTAAAGTTTAGGGCAATAAATCGTAGCCCCTTCGGTGGGCTCAATGAGGAAAATCACTCCGTAGAGCATATACATGTTGATGCCTCCGACGTGACTCGATATCAATTGAGTGATTCCGTTTGCTTAATTAGAAGAATCCTTGTCCAGCGCTTGTCTGAAGCATTAATGGCTCGTGATTCTCATGGCTAATTTGAAACATCACATGCCGCTGTCACCAAGCAGAATTATCAAGGTTTTACACTTTGTCTTTCGGAGATCAGAACGCCAGTGAGTCGAATAATACCAGCAATAAGTCCCTAGCGTCAATCGACAATAGTGAAGCAATCGAGCCAGTAGCATAACAGTAGAAACGCCAACGATCATACTCATCAGTCTTGCTCTCAGCGCACCTTGACCGTAGAGTGTTTCAATTCATATCGACAGGGTATCCAAGTCTTCTTGTCTTTTTTATGTTTCAATTCGGACTGGCCAGACAGACCAGCTTGATATCTTAGTTTTCTTGACTGAAACGGTGAAGAGGTGTCTTGCATTCAATTGTCGAGCGACTTTCTCACCATCATCTCATGATAATCGATCATCATTTATTGTAGAAAGTTTTAGACCCAGGATCAAGAGCATCGTTTCCGGTTTCTCAACACTTCATCTTCTTCAACAGTTTTCGCTGATGGAGTCCCATATCTTCAGTAGGCGATCGATTAATTTGGCCTTTGACGAGTCATCTGCGTTTGGCGGGCAATCTGAGAGGGTGCAATAGCTGATTTTCGTAGTTGAGCTAGCTATTTTCTCAACTACGTCATCGTCATCTTTAGCAACAACTTGTTCAAGTGACTTGGAGTAAGATTGGGCAACTCCCCAGTCGCCTACCAGACTGTCCACAATGGACATTATGTTGTTATTCTGTTGTTTAATATTGTCACCCCGGATTTGCGAGAAAGTCATATGTAGGAAAAAAACGTGAGGATGGTGAGGTTCAAATTGGAGAATACCTTAGCTCGAGTTCATAGAACTTGAGCTTAGTAATAGGTAAAGATACATTGGGGTAGACAGAAATTTGTAAGGAGAAGAATCATTCAAGAATGTATGGGTAGCGTTCCCAACTTTCCTCTATTAGGTTGAAAAGGATAGTCGTATTCGCACATAACGAAGCCTATCCAAATTGTCGAGCTCAAGGGGGATACTCTGTATAGAATGCGCAGAAGAGGCAACAAAACGAGCAGTATCATATGTAGGCTGTGTCCCTGGTCTTCTAATAGAGGGTTTGCAACGAAATCTTGAGAAAAACAAATTTCAGGACTCTGTTTTATGGAGATAGCGTTATTCTCCCCCTCCCTGGCTCGGCCGAGCCTCGATGCAAGCACACAACCAGCTATCGACTCTGGCACTCTTGATTTCAAATTTACATTCACCAGGCGGGTGAAAGCGCTTGAAGTATTGGGAGTCTCTTAAAACACCTTCCCTTCCTTTTTTTTTTTTTTTTTCACTTTTTGCTTTCGTCATCTTCATCTCTGCTGCACTTGACTTATGATTTTCGCGTGAGTGACTGTTGTGGGTCCTTGAGGGCTAGCAAATGCCATTAATGCCGAACAGGGAAAGTCTTATATTATTTGTATCACTCCGTAGATAAATTCAATAAAGATAGCATTTTCTAATTGTAATAGCGAACCAGCATTCGGTCTTTACGGTCCCAAGCAAACTCACAGTAGAATCGAATCCGATTGCACTAATTTCAACCATCAAGTCCCACTCCAAAAATATCATCTTTCACAATGTCACTGCTGCCAGATGCGCCCGGCAAGCCAATTCAAGAATACGAAACATTTGAAACTTACGAAACTTCCAATTCATTCCAAACTCTCTATTCAATTCGGACATATTATTCGCCTCTTACAACCTTGGCATCCGGGGATCAGGAAGCTAACTCAGGACAAAACAACATTTCGAATCCAAGAGGCAATCCAGGTCGGGGCGGGAAAGGCTCAACAGACAATTCATCTCGATTCTATCGAAAACGAGTCACCTATCCAGGTTTTCCAATTCGTACTCGCTTCAAAAAAATCCCCATCCAACCAAACTCTCGAGACTTTCCTGAGAAATCTATTCCAAGGGACTCCCAAATTGATGGAAGCGGCATTAATGACAGCAGCATTAATGGAAGCGGCATTAATGACAGCAGTATTAATGGAAGCGGCATTAATGGAAGCGACTCAGGCCAGAGACTGGATCCGCAACAAAAGGTTGTCCAGTACGAATCAAATAATAAAGGCCCCCAAAGTACCCAATTCTCCCCACCAGATCAGGCGTTGATAATTAAGAAAGGCGTGTTCAAATCCTTGCGAATGTGGTGGAAGCTCAGGAGGTGCAAGCGCAATGGCAAAGAATCGAAGTGAAATCTTTGGATTGATGGTGTTGCTCTCCTGTGCCAGAGTGACTTGGACAGCTTGGTTCTCTTAAAAGCACCTCACCTGCCTCGTCGTCATTGCTATCTAATTTGTTCTCGCTATCACCTGTTTTTTAAAATCCTGTCCCATCTCCACTCTTCTGGTGGTGCACCTTGTTTGAAGACGATTGATTGAATACTGTCACAATTTTAGACTCGCTTGGCTATGTAGCTTCAAAAGTTAAACCTGTAATGTCTCGCATTGTAGATCTGTGGTCCAGATAAGGTTACCGAGGTAACGACTAAACCAGAGTCTTACTTTACGGAAATATTTCATACATATTTTTTTTTTTGGTATATACGTCGATTAGAATCCACTAGAAAGAACATTCAGCGTTCCTCGACTTTAGAATATATATCACTTTTACCCAAAGAGAGGGAAACGCCAATCATTGCATTACATTGTGTAGAAGTCTAATCTCACTCCACGCATCATAGTATTGGTGTATGGGTGTAACATATCACGAACTCATCTCATTCCATAAAATCAACTACTGCAACTCACTAATGATCGAAGACCGTTCACTTTGTACGTTCTATCAGAGGATTGGTGCCTGTAGGCACGGCGATAAGTGCTCTCGTAAGCACATACGACCCCAGCTGCTGAAAACTGTGCTTTTGGCTAATCTCTATTCCAACCCGAAAACTGACCGAAATAGTGACATCTCAGTCTCCGACAACAGTGCCGAGTCCTTTGAGCACTTCTATACAGATGTTTACAAACGCCTAGCTCGAGCGGGCGAGATCGACTCCATGCTTGTATGTGAGAACGAAAACTTCCATCTCAATGGAAACGTCTACGTGAAGTTCTGCTCACCCAAAGCAGCTTCTGAAGCTGTCATGCTGATCAACCAGGAGTGGTTTGCGGGCAAGCCAGTGTACTGTGAATTGCTGCCAGTGCAGAACTTTCACGACGCCAAGTGTCGAGCGCACGACACGAATACGTGCAACAGAGGCGACAATTGCAATTTCATGCACGTGAAGAAGATCAGTAACGATGTTACACGCAAGCTCCGGCTAGCGCAGGATAAGAGCATAGCGTTGAAAAGGCTACGAGAGCTTTTTGACGATGATTCGTGGGGCGAACAATGGGTGAAACCGACGAGGGAGAAGTATGACAGAAAGAGGGCAAAGAAAGAGCCTGCTGGTGCACCCACTGCTCAAGGAGCCAAAGATGCTAGAACTGGTAATGAAAAGGATGCTCAAAGCCCAGTAGCTGAGAAGGCATCGACAGAGAATGGAGAAAAGGATGGCGATCAGACGGTCAATGAGGGTAGTGAAAGTGAACAAAGCGCATTGAATACTAGCCAAGCTCAGAAGGAGAACACAGAGGGTGACGTGAGCGGGGAAGAGGAAACCGTCTCCACGACTGAGGCCGTGGCTCGACTCTTCGCGTGATGGCTGGGTGAACAGTGGAAATCAGGTCAGGACAGCAAGGTCCTCGCATCGTGTACCCAACCGTACGAATTTCGAAAACATCATTCTGTTGATAGGGGACGAATTTATGGTCTTTAAAATGTCGATTTTGTTCAGATAATGGCGTCTGTTGCAATTCACAGTTTATCGTTTGCACCATCGGTCTTTCAACCGCCGTCTTTTTCAATCTGACACATGAGTGGATGGATGCCTCAGACTAATAGCTCAAGACTTCGCAGAGCAAAGCCTTGCTTTTCCAAGACCCGGCAGTATCAATGGTCTATCTTATCTCGTTAAAAGATGTAACTAAAGAGGAACCCGAGTCAGCAATTTGTAAAGCCCAAGCTAGCCGTAAGCAGAACAGTTATTCTTTGATATTTTATTGCCCAAATCTTGGCCTTCAGGATTCAGCCTCGCTCCTACCTTCCATTCTAGTACAGATACTCCATCTCCCACACTGAATCTAACATCCTCATTTCCCGAAGCCCTACAAGCTGGTTTCGTGGTCTAGTTGGTTATGGCATCTGCTTAACACGCAGAACGTCCCCAGTTCGATCCTGGGCGAAATCAGTCTTTTTTTGCGTGGCAGGTAGTTTGATTTCGGTGTCTGTCGTATCGCGAAGCCAGAACATCATCATCAAAACGAACTGGTATATTTTATTTCTTGTGAATGATATCTCTGAACTACAAAAACAGCTCAAGTTCGTGCTTTTTGTGCTTTGCGGCGTACCTCGAACGCCGCTTGATTAAAAGTCATGTCTGAGCCGCTCGATGACGCCTTATGCGGATTTGTGAGTAGTTCGCCAACTTTTGCCTGGAAGGATTGCAATATGATGAAGTTTATGTCTTAGGCTCTGACAAAATGATGTTGTCTCAACTTTCTTACTTTCTTGATGTCATCTCACTGTTTGTTGCGGTCGGAGTTTTCGAATCCGTTTTTACGGGTCATGAAGAAACCAATAGTGCCATTCAAATGACTGAATACACGGCGGAAGAATCAAGCTGAATTTTGATTCTTCCTCATTCTGGTGGCAAAATGGTCGTTGATACCTCAAGATCTCACCCATAACTGATTTCTGGGCCATTGTTCTGAATGTTAGATAACTTGATCTGTGGTAGGCATCGAACAGTTGGGTCGATTCAAGCGTTGGTGTCTATGACGTAGGACGTTATTTCTATCTTTCTTTCGTAAATTGTAGAATCGCTTCATCTCTGGGATCACCAGGTCAGCTTTTTCGGAGATTGATCAATCTGACCATCAGCAGCAGTATTTCGTCCAAGAGACAATTTAAAGAGCATTGGCACCCGCTTCAAGAGTATTACTTCAACAAAACACGGGAGATTTTTTGGCACGAACACTTGTTCCTTCAAATCCTCAATTAGTATTGAGTTTATGATTTTGCACAATTTTATCGCAATCTTCCCCGGGCCATGGACCCAAAAAATGAATTTCGATCCAAAAAATACAGATTTCCATTTGAGCATCAATTTGCTTAAGAGTCGTATTAGTAGAATTAGAGTCTAGGGACGGGCAGTCTTGAACTGTCAAAAGTGGTCCTTGGAGAGGTATACATCACACTCATGCTCCTTAGGGGAACCGGGTGGCCCGGATTCACCCATAGCGAGACACTGGCCCCGTTCGCCAGATCTTACGTATTAATAGAGAAAAAAGGAAGTCATAATCCAGCTATCTTCCTCGCCAACTGTTATCTGTCTGTTCCACCGCAGCCGCCTCTCTCACTTCCCATACGACACACCAGCGGAGGCCCAAAAAGCCCAAATTCAAAGATCACCAACTCTCGATCTTTGCCTTCCCAAACTCCAGAAAACCCCACACTCTCAAAACGACCGTTCGTGGCTTCTGCCCAGGGTCCTCGCACGCAGTTGCAAGGTCCACCAGCCACAGAGCCACGAGCCACAAGCAACGCCAAACCAGCCAAACCATAAACCAAAACCAGCTCCCGCCCCCAACTCTCCTCCCAAATTCTCCTTTCCGTTTTTCTGGCCACCCAAAAACCACCACCTCCGGTATCGGCGCGGGCCGCTTATCGGGCCCGAAGTTCATACAAACCACTAGCGACCACCACCGAATTGCAATTGCATGCCGCTAGCTGCTGAAAATGCTTACCTTGCGCCTACTATGTACTGCTAGACCCCGCCACGCTGGCGCTGGTGTGGGTCTTTCTGCTTTGGGCAAGCCTGCTCGGCTGATTTTTCATCTTGTCTCACCACTCAGAAACTACTCCCAGCGCAGAATGGAACCGACAGGGGAGACCAAAACGGCGGCCAAAGAGGCCCAATCGGGCAATCCCGAGTCCCCTGCCCACTCACACTCCCACTCTGAGCACTCCCACTCCCACGCTGACTCCGACCACTCCCACTCCCACGGAGGCTCTGTTTTCCACTCCCACTCCCACTCGCAGCCCAACGAGCTCTTGGGCAAGGGCTTCACCACCAACCCGGCTGTCCGCATCACGTGGATCGGGCTCCTTGTGAACGTGGCCATGGCGGCTTCGAAAGCCGTCGGTGGGGTGGTTTTCCACTCCCAGGCCCTCATGGCAGATGCCATCCACTCGCTTTCAGACATGGTTGCTGACTTTCTCACGTTGGCCACGGTCAATGTGGCGCTGAAGGAGGGCACTCCCACCCGTTTCCCCATTGGCTACGGCAAAATCGAGGCCGTGGGCACGTTTTTGGTCAGCGGTGTGCTTTTAGCCGCTGGCGTGTCCATCGGCTGGACCCTGTTGCTTCTGGTGTTGGAGTACGCCCTCCCCACGCAGATCTACGAGTGGTTCACGATGATCCCGATCCACTCCCACAGCCACGGCGTTGTAGAGGCTGCTGGCGAGGCCCACTCGCATTCACACATGGGAACGCTGGAGGCCCAGATGCCCAACATCAACGCCGCCTGGCTCGCCTTGGGGTCCATTGGTGTCAAGGAGGTGCTCTACAGAAAGACGATGAAGGTTGCGGACGAGACAAACTCGAAGGTGCTTGTGGCCAATGCCTGGCACCACCGTGTGGACTCGTTGACCGCTGGTGTAGCGTTTATCACCGTGATGGGCGGTGTTCTTTGCAACATTGCCTGGCTTGACGCCGTGGGAGGCGGTCTCGTGTCGCTTATGATCATTCACGCCGGCTGGGGAACCTTCAAGGAGGCCTGGTACGAGCTCGTGGACCGCTCAGACCCACCATCGTCAGAGCACTACCAGCAGATCAGACAAATCGTGGAAACCGATGTGGCCTCTGTGGCGGGCTCGTTGAACCAGCTGTTTGGCGTCAAGGAGCTCTCAGTGTTGAGCGCCGGTGCCCGCTTCAACCTTATCTTGAAGCTCACCTCCAAGGCCGATGTGTCTTTGCAGGAGATCATTGAGTTCGAGAGGGAGTTGCTTGAGGCTGTGAGACTGTCGAACAAGTACGTGGGCAAGATTTTCGTCGAGTACGACGTCCAAGAGTGAATATGAACTTGTATATACCAGCCGCCGGCTGCCTAGACGTTTAGATGACACTAATGCACACCGTTTATGATTTTCCCGAAGAGATTTGCCCTTTGATGAGCCTAATCGATGGAAGTAGTCGATGGAGACAATTTTATGCATCAGCCAACGCTGACCTCAATATTGATTATCATAGGTATGATGTTTGATGGATTCGTCGTTGGAAGGTCCACAAAATCAAGTTTGGTACATGTGGTAATTTAGAAAAGGAGTGATTCCGTTTATTTTCAAAACCAGATATACTTTCTGTGGCACAAGTCTTTCGTTATTGCCCAAGGTTAGCCTGTCACCTCGAGGGTAATTTATTGGCGAAGTCCCATATTTCACGCCCGATACTTTTACCATGGCTGATCTGAGTAACTACTCTGAAGATCGCCGATTGACAAAATTTGTGTGGTAAAAGACTCTTGACGTTCAAGCTTCGTCTGCTCCGCCATTGGGATATTGTAACCTATGATCAGCGGCAGTCATAAGACGAAAGTGTAACTATGATACAAAGTTGTATTCCAACACCATCGATTCGAACCTACTCTACATATCTCTCGCTGATGCTTGTGCCATAACTATAAACAGGATTGGTGTTCTAAATACAAGTGGTATTACTTTTTGTTCTTGTTCTTCTTGCTCGAACGCTTGCTGTTACCCTCGATGAACTGCAAGATCTCATCCACAGACTTGTTGGCGAGGGCTGGGTCAGGCGAAGGAGCCTTGCCCTTCTTTCCGCTCTTGCCGTTGTTGGAAGTGTCCTTCTTGGAAGCAGCCTTCACAGGCACCTTGGCCTTTCCGTTCTGCTTCTTCTGCTCAGCGGCCTGGTGCTCGTTGTAGGCAATGAAGGTGTCGATCTGAGTGACAAAGTTCGAGCACTCCTTGGCCAAGTAGTCCTCTGGGCTAACAAACTTGGCAAACACATCGCCAGCCTTCTTGAACTGCTCCTGGGCACTCTTGTAGTCACCCAGCTGCACCAAGGAAATACCGTAACGGTATCTGATGAGAGCGGTGATGTCAGAAACCTCGCCGTTCAAGTTCAGCGAGGCCTCCACGGCCTTGGCGTAGAACGTGAGAGCCTCCTTGTTCAACTTCATCTCTTGCATGATTGCAGCGAAGTTGGTCAAGGTGTTCACGCCGTTGGGGTGGTCAGCACCGTAGATGTCTTCCCACAATTGGAGAGCACGGCCGTTGAGTGCAAACGCGCTGGCGTGGTCCTTGTTGAGGCCGTCGAAGAAGGAGGCTTTGATGTAGGAGTTGATGCTCTCGTGGCTGTCTGTGCCAAAGACTCTCTCGTTGACAATGATGGCCTTACGAGCAGCAATAGCGGCCTCGGTGGTCATGCCTCTTTCAGCGTAGAACTGCGCCAAAGTGGAGTAAAGCCAGGCAGTTTCAGAATTGACCGAGCCGTAGATCTGCTGGTAGAAAGAGATCAACTCGGTCATGAGCGTGGTGCCCACCTCGGTGTCGCCCTTGTTGAGATGGCTCTTGGCGGTCTCGTAGATCTCGTCCACGAGAGAGCATCTGTAGCTGGCGTCCTTAACGATTGGAACAATGTCCACCACGTCTTCAGCGATGAAAGTGGTAGAGCGCTGGGCAACAGAGGTGGCTGGAGCCTTCTGCTGCTGGCGCTTCTTGTTCTTGCCCTTCTTTCTGGAAGCCTCAACTGCTGGCTCGGGTGTTTCCACAACAGCTGGAGCAGACTTGGCCTGGAACTCCTCCTTGGTGAAGGTGTAAGGACGAGCCTTCCACTGGATACCCACCTTTTTGGCGATTTCTCTCATCAAACGCAAAGGCTTGATCTGCTCGATCCAGTCAGCGGGAAGATCGTATCTGAAACGAGCAAACACCTCTATCTTGACGGCATCAACCACCTCTTCTGGTTTGAGTGCGGTGAATGAGGTCTCAGAAGAAGAGAAAAGAGGCTTGAGGGAAGCATCCATCTCAACCTCAGGAGCCTCGTTGACCTTCTGGCCCAACAAACAGTTGTGGATGTGGGCAATGAGGTGAGGCTTCAAGAGGAAGGGAACATCGTGGCCGAGTTTGCGGATGACATGCTTGACAGCACGGGCGATCATTTCCTGAACAGCAAGCTGGTGAAGAGCCTTCATATTTGCAGCCACGGGAATCAACTTGGCAGCAGTCTCCTTCTTCTCCTCGTCCTTCTTCTCGTCCTCCTTCTTTTCCTCCTTCTTTTCCTCCTTCTCCTCGGCCTTCTCCTCAGCCTTCTGAGCGATCAACTTCTCGTTGGCCTCGATAGTAGTCTTGTTCGATTCTTCAAACTCAGTGACTCTCTGGAGGGTCTCCTTGGCAATGAGACCAAGGTATCTCATGTTGATGCCCTGACGGTGCAACTGCTCTGTCAAGTGGGAACCGTCAAATGGAACCACGTTGTTCGTGACACTGTCCAAAAATTCAGGAACCAATTGGTTCTTGACAAAGGCAGAAACCTCCCTCACAGCTTCCTGGTCCTCCTTCAGCTCGTCCACACCAGTGAAGGCGTCGGGGTTAAGAACAATCTGGTCCACAGGGATGGCAATCTGAGGCTTTTCGTCGCCCTCCTTCAACTTGCCCTCCTTCTCCAACTTCTCAGTCTCAATCTTGAACAAGGCTGCTGCCTTTCTCTTGTACCACTCATTGACAGCGTCATGTCTCAAGGAGGCTTCCTTGTGAGGGTATGAGGTTTCAGAGCCGTCGTAATGGGCATCCAAAAACTCGATATCCAAGGGAGTCATTCTGTGCAAGTCAATGACATACTTTCTGTGGTCGGTTCCAACAATGCACTTGGCGTCCTTCGAAAGGGCAATTTCCTTGTCAGTGCTGGCGCCTGAAGCCAACTTGACCTTGTGAGACTTCAAGTGGAACGCCTCGCCAATAGGCTTCAAGGCCTCGTTGAAGTCCTCAGAAGTGTGGATAACGTTATTGTCGTGAGAGTAGCCCTGGACGATCTTGTCAACGGGGTTGCCCTCCTCGTCAGTGTGGTCAGAGAAAACACCAGGAACAGGAGCCTGACAGACAACTCTCTGGCCCAAGTAGTCCACAATACAGGTAAGCAAGTTGCTGACTCCGTCCACATCGAGTCTGTTCAAGTACTTCACAGTGGCCAAGTCCTTGCCAAAGCAGTAACGAGCGGCATCATCACCTCCGGTTTTGTCGTGGGCACCAGTAGCATTTACGCCAAAACTGTAGAAAATGTTGTTACGCAAGAAAATCTGGTCGTCCTTGGGCTCGTTGGGGTTCAAGGCGGGAATGTTGCCCCGGAGAATCTCCACAGCGGTCGAGGCAGCCACCTGGGTGAACTCCTGAATGTACTTGTTGAGCAACTTCTCTCTGAGGAGACGCTCGTTGAAGGTTTCTCTGGAGAATTCCTTGATGCCCTGGTACTCGTCGTTCCAGTCCTTCACAAGGTCAGCGCCGTCCACACCGTGGGAGAGGAGCGGAATCTGAGAACGGAAGGCGTCAGGCACAATAGAGTTCTTGATCTGAGAGTTGGTCACCAACCAGGGGTAGTTCACCGACGACTGAGAGGGAATCAAGTACGTCTCCGCAAACTGCGAGCCCTTCGAGATCGCCAACTTGTTGTCCTCGACAGTGGCGGAGAACTTCAGCGAGAGGCTCAGGACCAAGTTGAAGAAGATGTACTCGCGGTGGAAAGCGCCCTTCTCGTTGATCTTCAAGGATGGGTCGAAGTTGGCGTTCGACAAGCGGTTCACGAAAAAGCCCGAGGCGTGGCACGTAATTGAGAACACCTCGCTTTCCAACGTGGTCAAAGTAAGGTAGAGCAAGTCGCCCTTGGCCTTCTGGTGCTGGGGAACGGCCCATTGGGACAAGGTGAGCGACTTGATGGGAAGCTTCCACGAGGCCAACACAGAGTCGGACGAGGCGAAGTTGACGATGTCAAACTCCTTGGGCTCGATGAGCTTGTTGACAATGGCCTTGACGGCGGCCTTCTCCTCCTCGGTGTACTCGGTGACCTCCTCTTTCTTCTCTTTCTTCTCTTCCTTCTCTTCCTTCTCCTCCTTACCCTCGTGCTTTTTGACCTCGCCAAGGCCCAAAGCGTTGAACTTCAGACCGCCAGCGCCAAGGCCAAGCGAGCGAGAGGCGTGGTCAAAGAAGTTCATGCCTATGCTCTCTCTGAACCTGAGAAGGTGGTCGTAGATGTCCTTCAAGGTGTATGCTCTTTCGGTCAACCTGAGCTCAAACTTGCCAGCGGCGCCAAACACTTCCTCCAAAGTCGAAAAGTCATCAAACTCGTCGGTGATGTTCTTCTCTCCGTAGAACAAGGTGAAGTTGGTCAATTGACTCAACAATGAACTTGCAGCCAACGCTTCCTTGATTTCGCTGACAGAGTCCTGCAAGCTGTGGTGAGTTTCCACATATTCGATTTTCTGACCCAACGACGAAGGAAGGGCTATTTTAAGCACGACCTCCTGGGGTTCTGGCTGCTGCAGTTCTGCCATTTCTGGGTTGTGGAGTTGGAGTCAAGTGAGAAAAGTGGAAAATCTTGAGCCCGGCCTGCACGCACGGAATGGCTGCAAAAGGGCTTCCGGGATTTGGACTGGTAAGGGAAACCAGTGAGATTCGGGTTTTTGGGTAATTTGGTTAAGTTGGTCTATTTTGGTGCTCTTTTTGAGAACTGACTGACTCTCTAATCACGAAGTCGAAATGGATCGGAAGAGGAAGGTCGTTGCGGGTCTGGGGTTCCGCTTTCGTGTTGGTCGCAGAGTAGGACAATTCTATATCGAGGAAGACAGTAGGCTAAGTTTGATATAAGTTTACTTTTTATGTTATTCCCTCTCGAAGCGACTTGGGCTGCTCATCTCAATTTCTTGCCAGTAATTCACATTCTGCTCTTGTGACTTCTGGAGGCTCGTAACGTTCTCCACATTACGTCATGTCGAGTTTGAGTGGGAGTTTGATATTTTCTCTGATGGCTCTATGGCATTATTACAGAAAACTTTAGAATTCGTTGTGCTCTTTGAGACGAATGTGAATCCTAATATTACCAGGGAATCCTTCTCGTGTGGTTCAGAGACAATCTAGTGACCCCAGTCCCGGAAAGATAATTCCTTACGGCTGGTCAGAGATAAGAAATCTTTTTTTATTTTAAGGAGCGTAAACTTTGACCTCTTGGGAGACTGGAAGAACATCTTATCCTTGAATACTTTTACATCACTGTCTCAAGTAGTGAGCACTTCTTCGATAGTCTTCGGTTACAAAGTGACAGAAGCTTCGATTTTTTGCAGAATCATATGAAACTATTTTCAGCTGCCAATTCCTTGTTATCTAAAGTCACTCACTCACATAAGTCGAAAAGCCAAATGAGGGCGAGATTCATGTTGATATTCTACGCTTCTAGCTTGTAATTCGGACACCCAATCGAAAGCGTCGAATTGAAGCTGGCTAAACTACTTTTGAGTTTTTTTCCTTTTTTTTTTTTTTTTTTTT